>QYTT01095515.1:2898-18453 GCA_006980735.1 Dasypogon diadema
TTTAGTTGTTTTATTTTGGAACACTCGTCCATCAATCTTACATTTTGGTGAATAGCGCAAATACATGTGAAATCCGTACCGCTAGCACCGGCCAAAATACAGTGTCTTCGGTGTTCGGGTTGGAAAATCTGATCTTGATATATACTTATATGTTCTTGAGACGTTCCTTTGAAATTGCCAAGAATAAATCTCCCTTGTACGTGTTCTCGTTTTCCATCGACATAAGGAAATATAAAACAAGAATCTGAAGTTCCTGCACTGAAAAAAATTATGAGCTCAGGGCTTTCATTTTTGTGTGCGTTTTCGGGACAGCAACAGCAAAGTCATCCTTGGAATCATAGAGAATACCCTTGGAATCATAGAGACTACTTAACAGCTATGTATTGTTTTACTAAAAGCAATTATTGTAAGCCCAAAAATAACAATTTATATCACCAAAAGTCACAATTATCAGGTCATAGCCCGTGAGCATACTACACATTGCTTTTTCTTTCAGTGTGTTAGCGAAGTTTTGTTACTATCTTTATACATATACAAAAGTGTTTCGATGTGGAGTTCTTCTTCCCGGATATCTTTGTTTGTTTGTATATCCGTCTGCAGTGTTTCTTTGCATAGCCACGTATTCTTCATTTGCGAATATCGACATATTAATCTATGAAATGAAAATCAAAACCAAAATCCCAGTCAAATCCGAAATAATCAAAGTCGGAATTCAAAGTAAAGCCGAAGTCAAAGTGCAATTCCTAATCAAAATCGAAATCCAAGACAAAACCGTAGTACCAATCTAAGTTGACATCCAAAGAACGCAAGTCAAAATCCAAAAGCGTAGAGTCAAAATGGAGAAAGCCACCGGATAAAAATCACTGAGAAACGTCCGCTACAAATCACCTCCAAATTGGAAATGTTGGTCGTGTCCTCTCACCTCACCTGTAGAGGGGTGGATAGTGTCTGATTTTCTATTAATGTTAATATTTTCTGAAAGGCTGAAGATATCGACGTGAGTTTTTTTCGAAGGTCCTTGAAGAGCGCAACTTAAAAAAAACAGGAGCTCATAATTATAGGCGAAAAGGCATTTTTTCGACAAAGTGAAGGTGTCAGCTCTGCCGACATGTTATGTTCTATTGGTTTGGATTTAAAAACGAGTGGGGAAAGAAGAAACTATTTATTAAAATAACTGTTGTACCGAGTGTAATATAACTAAATCTACTTGTAAATAATATATTTCGGAGTACAGTTAAGTACAAGCAAAGGATTTATAGCTTGTTGTTAATTTTTACTTAGAGTTTAATCTATGGCGATGCAAAAGTGACATCAACTACAAAAGACACCACGTCACTCTAATTTTCGAATTATAAATATTACGAGGAAATCACACATCGTCAAATTTGCGGGTTTTCTGTTTCACTTCCGACATTTGAAAGGAATAACAAGGAAATCGTTTTAAGCTGAACATAAATTGAACTCTGAATTGTGCACTATCACTCCTAATCTTAAATGTTAATTGTTTTTAATAGGCCCAGCGACAGGGGGGAGGAGGACTGCAGACCCACCTCTATCGGGTCAGGGGTTCTTTTCTTGCCGGAGTGGGAGAATGCATTACGCACCTGTGGGGACTAGCCCCCCGTGTGCCGGACTCTCCATGATCCGGGTTCATTACTTCGGTATGGTAACCCTTTGTTTGGACTCCCCAAGCCCCTCCCTCGTGAACCGATGAGAGGTCACGGGATATAAAGATAATGAGATAAACGAAATTAGGCTTAATTTACTAATGGCGACGTTTCATTGGACAAACTTTTTTTTTATATTAAATTATTATTGAATTAACAATAAATCCTATTGATTTCCAATGGTGCAAAAATATGCACCATTTCATTTTCTTTGGTAAAATGCCAGTTTTTCTGAGAATATGTCTGTCTTGTGCTAATTGATTTAATCCAGTTAAAAGAACAGAACTTACTCGTTATATATACCGACCATTCTTTTTATATTAGTTTCTTCTGGGGTTGCCAACTTGATATCCCTTTGGGTTTGTGCTGTTCCCAACATATTTTCACCATAACTTTGCTGTCGAAAATCCTTAAATTTGATAAATTTAACCTTCTTTCAGAGTTGTGTTTTTCGATGCTGCTGTGGGTGATCGGTTCAACATATACTGCTTCTGCCCAGAACTTTTTCGGCAGATTCACGTCTATTTGTAAACATTTTGCCTTTTCCACTGTTCATTCTTTCTGCAATCACATTCTGCTGAGGGTTGTAAGGAACAGTCGTTCGATGAATGATCCCACTTTTGCTCAGTAAGTAAGTGCTAAACTCTTCTTTTATATATTCTCTGCCGTTATTTGATCTCAAAATCTTTATTTTCTTTTTGGCCTGATTTTCAGCCATTTTTTTGAATTCTCCAAACACTTCAAACCCTTAGTTTTTTCCTTTACAGAATACACGAAAACTTTATGAGTGTAGTCATCAGCAAATGTCATGAAGTATTTCAAATCACCAATTGACTTTTTCTCGATTAGACCAAAAGGTCGGTATCCACAATTTGTAATTTTTCTGTTGTACTTGTTTGAGATGACGTGAACGAGGGTTTTGTTTGTTTGTTTTTTTTTTGTTTTTTTCTGTTCCACTCAATTTTTCAAAGGCTGGAATTATTGCACTGGCCATGTTGGTTTTTTCTGCTCTAATTTTACTTCAATGTTGAATGCTTACCTAGGCCCATAACCTGTTGAAATAACACACGTCTTTATTGTTTGGCTTACCAAAGGAGAAGAACGGTTATTTCACTCACAGCTGTTTAGTACACAAATCTTGACAACTGTCAACTTATTAAACCTCAACTTAACCATACGACATCTGACATTTCAACTCTAATGCTGATTTTCATGTCAACAGCATTTAAAAAAGTGTCTTCGTGTTGACGACGATTCCTATCGTCCTAGTTATCGGAAACAAGAGGTTCAAAAGGATTATTATTCTGTATGAGTGTGGCCATTAAAATTATCATTATGGTTTTGACTATACCCGCCTTCTTTCTAGCAACTCAGTGAAAATAAATCAATATAAATTGGTTTTAAAGCTTTTTGAATTTCATGTGTTGAAGCCAGTTGAAGCATTTCATCCTGATAGATATTGCGTGGATACTTCATGACCGAAGGATTAAGGTCTGGTTTGGAGCGATAACGGAGGAGATGCGGGACAAAAAGTTATATATATATATATAAATATGCGTTCCATTTCTGCCAGAAATTTTCTGGAACACGTTTGGTGCTTTAGAGTGGTGAGATTGCGGTATATCAATCGAAAGGGGGAAAAACAAGCTTTAATATCGCGAAGAGAAAAGAGGGTGTTAACGGCCCTTTTTTTTAAAATAAAAAATAAAAACCTATTGTTTTTGTAAAACAGGCGATGAAAAACCCAAAATTCGGATTTTAAATATTCAAATTTCCGAAAGGTTAAAGGGTAGGGGGTGAGGGATGGCTCATTGAAAACCCTATGAGATTGGCTACTTAACAAAACAGGACCCGTGATCATAGGGTGCCTCATGTAGAAATTACGGGGGGGGGGCAGTTGTACACCGTAATCGTCATAAAAAGTATTCAGTACAATCAATGAGCTCATTCTGCGGGTTAGAACTGTTATATAATAGATGGAGATTCTTATGTGGAACTGTATTCTTAACCCTTTCGCAACAGGCGTCTTTTCCGCCGAAGGAGCATGAACGAAACGCCGCGTCAAAGGTGAACATAATGTGCGCGATAACAAGCATTTGGCGAGCGTATAATCGTTCGTCGTATGTGAGCGGCACCTGATAGAGGCGTCGTGATCTTTTTATGTTGCATTGTATGATTTACATGAGGAATTTTGAATTAAAAGCCATGTTTCGTTTAAGCAACAGGTGTCAACATTGCGTGCAATCAAAATTATGAAGTTTATATGTTTTGTTGTTGACATTTCAAAGACAGGGACAGACAAATTTTATAATTCACCAACGTTCATATTATTAGTTGTAGGTATATCAGAAGATTCCTCCTGCGTAGAAGCTGAATTCAGTTAGAATTTTTCATAGCTTTTCTCTAGATTTTCCACGCCCCGGTGTGAACTCCACACCGGGATAGGGCTGCCACTACACCTACTGGCTGCACTCAAATTTCAAAAGTGTCGATTCTGGAGTGGGCTCCGTTTTTCTATTGTCGCAAAAAAATATTAAATCGACAAATCCGGTAGCGGTTGCTATAAAAAAGAATACACAGGCAGAATCGGTTCCGGTGTAGTGGGAACAAAGATATTCGGAAGTCACAGGTTCGAATGTGATGTTACACACCGGGGCGTAGAAAAGAATTCACCATAAGATTGATCCTGAGGGAGGGAATTAACTCCTATGGGAATACAGGGTTTACAGTACTTAGACAACACACTCCTTGTTTTCTATGTCCACATGGCTGGATATCTTTATGTAACTTTCGCACTTAGTTTAAATGATAAGTGGGTCTGTTGTCGAAGGAGCGTAGTTAATCAACGAGGAGAGGACATACTTGCTATCCGAAAGGGCGAGAAATTTGATAGATTTTGTTGACCATAATTGTATTGGCATAAGTATTGGCATGAAAAATAGAAGAAAGGGTGTTGAGACCAGTAGCATTCAAGGTCCATGTTAGAAAAGTAAATATAGAGTTGGTTTTTGTTAAGGCTTTATTTCCTACGTCAGGTTCCAATACCATACACGGAAAGCGAATGGAGTAGAAAGGTAGGAAGAAAAAAACAAGAAAAGGGGTATGAATGGAAGCTGTGAGGAGAAGCCAATTGCCGGGAGAAGGAAGCTTGGACTTTGTTCAGCTCTGCAATGTGAGGAAATTGGTTAGTTGGTGGCATTTTTCCTGCTATCCTAGTATGTCCTTTGTTTAAATGGTCCATTTTGAAGTATTCTATTGAGGATGGAAGAATAATTTTTAAGTAAAACTACCCTAAAAACTCAAAGTCTCAAATCCACATGAAACGTGGTCTTATAATGAATTAGTTTTTTTTGTCACAACCAATCCATTATTTATTAAAATTATTCCAAATATCTACTTTCTTGACTTCTATTTTATTTTAAATTATTTATATTTTATGTATTTATTTATTCTAATAACAATGCTTTTTATTTTAAATTTCCATTGAAATTATTTTTCGGTACGATTTTTAGCTTCTAGGCAATACTTTTTAGATTATTAGGTCCTCTATCGGAAAGAATTCAGCTTAAAACCTTGACCGCCGTCTCGGTCACCGTTGACCGGAATTTAAAAAGCTCTCTCACGACGAAGGCATTTTAACATGGAATTCTCTCACGAAAGCTTTTATGCTAATTGCGGCAGTCAGCGTGCTAAAACTCAAAAACCAAAACAATCATTTCATGAGAAATCTTTTTACTAGTTTTTAATGTCTATATGAGTCTCATGTACCAGTCTCAAAGTGTCTATCAACCTCTGTAATAAATACATTTGTGGCAAATAAATTCAGTCACTATCAGAGTACACTGCTCGCTAAAATTATTTAATCATCTAAATCCTATGAACGTAAAATGCCACACTAAAAATTCTAATTAATAATTAATAGTAACGTAGCACAAACTGTTACAGCTTAAAGATAGCCACGGGTAGCCGATTACCCTCGCCAGTAGTAGATTTGGTTGCAGATTTGCTCCTCTGTGGGCGCAGATTTGATTCCTGCGAAAGGTACGGCAATTTATTTGGGTACAAGTGGTAGAACCTACCCTACTGACGAGAATCGTTCTTGTGGGAAGTTGCACAGTAAAATTTCATGCCAAAAACATTTGTCAGATTATAATTTCCAACCTACTCTTCCCCAATAATTCCCTTCCGCCTATGTTGTGTGCATTATAGGGATATTCTTAATTAGGAAAGATGCAACTTTTTCTTTTCTTTTTCTTTCTTTTCATCATAATAATTATAATGCCATTCTCTTGATTTTTGCTACATTCTATTTCTTCCTTTTTCCTTTGTCTTTTTACTTTACTTTTTTTTCTATATCGACTTATGAATATTTTCGATGTTAGTATAATCAACTTACTCTAAATTGATTGATCAAATACTTTTATACTGAATTTTTGTACATTATAAGATTGTATTCTTTGTACGTATCCAAATAAATTGTTATTGTTATTGTTATTGATATCCCCTGAGTTTAGGCAGTACTTAAAAAGATAAAGAGAAGGAGGAAAGTCTTTAGAAAAAGCTGGAATGTTAGAAGTATATTAAAACAGACAGGATAGCTATGGCTTCATTGTAGAATATGGGGGTGTTGTAGTTGATAGGGTCACGAATTCAAAATACTTTCTATCTGGAATTGATGAGTTCTGGAAAGAATTCTGTGGCTCCTTACGCACGGGTGGTTTAAATAAGAATAGTTCACAAATTGTGATGAAAGCAGGAAGTTTGGGCGACTGCAAAAATGTGTGCAAGATGGAAATTTGGTTACATATCTGTACCAGAGAGGAGAGTATGGAGCCCTGCATATTTAATAAGGGAGAGTTGCCTAATGTGCTTGTCGGCTATAAGTAGAGTACTCTTCCGTTTCCCATAAGTAGCAACGTCTAACGTCTAGTATTGTATACATGTAGTCTAATGTTGAATTTCATTAATTGCACGAGTGAAGTGCTAGTATTTTGCATCGGATGGAATCAGTGAAACATTTTCAGTGAGGTCTGCTGTTATGAGGACGAGGATGCTAAAACGGACTCCTTCTTAAAAGGTTCTTCTAGACCAAACACGAAATAACTAATTAAACAATTAAGTTTGTTATACCGTCCCGGTTTGTTAAAAACGACAACGAGATGACGAGAACGCACATTGAAATGCATTCAGCGTTTTGAAATTAAATCTTTAAAATCCCGGGACGGTATAACAAAGGTAATTGTTTAATTAGTTATTTCGTGTTTGATCACTAGTGCCGTGGATCGTTCAAGTAATCGTGAGTCTTCTGGACCACTTTAATAAATTGCTGTGTTAATTTGTAACGCGAAACTTGAAATTTTACCTACTCTAGTCGTCAGTTATCATGAGCCAATTTAAAGCTGTCCCATCACTGCTTGTGTTAGTTCTCCACTGAAGATTTTTAAGTTGAAAATATTCCAAGAAAATTGCATTTTACCCGTGTAATATTCGCGCAGTGCAAACCAATGAAACATTATTTTACCAGATTTGACATCTGCAGTGCGTGAAAAGTGCACTTTTTCTGCAAAAAATTCAAAACTGATATAAAATCCGTCTGACCATTTCTCTGAGATCGACATCCCGTCTTGCCTCACGTAGAGATTTTTTAATTTTTTTTCACAATTCGATTTGGGATTTTCCTAATTTATCCTAAAATGCTAAACCAAACAATGGCATAGGGGAGGAAGGATGTCTCTGATTGGAGGGCCTTACGCCGAGGATCGGAAAATTTTTAAGTTGAAGAGAAATGAATGAATTACAATTCAGATTTTGGGGAAATGCTTGTAATAAATTTTATCACAATGTATTTTATAAAATTAGAATCGACCTGGTGGAGTTTACCACAGTTGGCACAAAATGGGGGAAGGAAACATGCATAATTAGAGTCAGCATTGTTATCTGTCGATCTAATGCGTTCAGTTTTAGAACGGCAGACAGCATAAATTTGTCAAACCACATTTGTGAAACCATTTTCCACATTTAAAATCTATTTTTTTTTCAAAATTCTGGAATGGGCACAATTTCCATTAACTCTAGATCTTCTACGTTTAAGTTTTTCCTTAAGGGAGGAATCTTTTAATGTGTTGTCATAAATATCTTTATGTTTTGAGAAAACAGATATTTTTCGTAAATTTATAAAGAAAACATATCTTTCACTTTAGGAAGGTAATTTTTTATCAATTTAAATTTTTGAAAAAGGATACTCGTTCCTAACAGATTAACCTAAAAAATATTTGCTTAAGTTATGAAAATTGAAATTAGTTTTCGGCTACGCAAGATTGACCTTTGGAGAGAACACCAGAACTCAAAAAAAACCAATCTGTTGCTCTTCTTATTGAATTTTGAAATATAAACATATTTATTGAACCCTTTCGCTACGACGGACAACTATAGTCGTTCTCCACCAGGTACCACTTACATACGACGGGCGACTATAGTCGCTCGCTTTTCTGCTCATACTACGATTTACCCTGGAGTTATTTTTCAATGTTCAAACGTTTTATTATGCAATTTTTTGTAAAGGCGAGACAAAGACAACCCAATAGCAACAAATGAACAAATGTTTTCCGAACCAGTCTCGTCCAAACGTTCGTCGAATGCTCGCTGCCGCGCGCAATGTGTGCACTTTTGGCGTGGCATTTCGTTCACAGGGATCGTCTCGGCGGACAAGACCCTCGTCGCGAAAAGGTTAAAGATATTAATTTAGTATGTTTTTATCTCGACGGGGAAGATGTTGCGAATATTCATATTAGTTTAAGTTTTTAGGGGTTATAGTTCTTATTAGCTCAGTAAATTCTGGTCCGATTGCACTTTTGTCTTTTTTGTTTTGTGGAGGATTTGGAATGCAGTTCTTTCTCGGGATATTGACCTTTTTGCTTATTTTATACAACATATATATTATACAGTTACGTTTCGCGTCATGGTTGAACGCATCTTCAGAGGGCCTTTCTGCACATATTAAATATAAAAATGTACTAATATCTCACTGAATATAAGTATTACTTACATCGAAAATTTGAAATGATATCGCATTACAATCATCGTGTATGAGAAAACGTTGAGTAAATTAACAAAAATAATAAAAATAATAAGGCAAAATTACACCAGTTTAATAAATAATATCACACCTCACGGATCACAGGTACTGTTAGTGTTGTCAGTATAGGTTTTTTTGATAATCTTGTTTATGGTGTTGTAGATTTATAAAGCCTCGAGCGTCCTTCTTTTGTTAATATTTCTTTCTTTCTCAAGTATCTTAATATTATCAAAATCAAGTGTATGATCATTGTTGAGGTAATGCTATGCTAATGCAATTTTACTGTCTGCATTATTCCTAAGGTCCGATTTGTGGACTGTTTTTGAGAAATTTTTGAGACATTCTCCCCGTCATTCCCACATAACTCATGTTGCACTTTTCCCCATTTTAATTTTGGCGTGCCTCATAGCGGATATACACATACAAATGTACCATGTTATTCTGTCGGTCATTTTCTCCGTCTCTTGATATGTCTTTCAACGTAAGTGCACTAAATTGAGTGCAAGGTATGAAAATGAAGAAGCACATATGTAACTTTTTCCCAATTTTTTGGTAACTTATGAATGCCATTTTGAAAAAGCTGTTCAGGATTTGATGGGATCTATTCATGGAGCCATTTTTTGATTTCTTCGAGATTGATGAAGTGCTGCACAGCAAGTGTGTGTGCCATCGATCGAAACAAGTGATAATCTGATAAAGCTTCTGGCCCATTCTGGTCGTTTTTTTAATGTTCGTTTAGTTACTGTCGATAGCGATTAGTAATAATTTTTTTTTTGGAGGGGAAAAATCCGTTTACGGACACCCACCTCGGGTAGTGTCGGACTCCCAGCCAAACCCCAGCTACCGACTAAAACCCCTCCTTCCCAACACCAAGAATACCAGCCCGGAACCGTTTTCCACATTACTTCGGGCTAGCTCCCATATTTAGCTGGCCACTGGTGCGCCTCTTGCGGCCTCCTGGTTCTTCGTGCGGATAGTATCCTCCACGAACCTGGCCACTAGCCCCCAATGGCTCTCCCTCCCCAGCATAAGCCCCACTATGCTGTCCGGTGATAGCCGTCCCAGCATCGACTCCACAACTGCTCTTCCGTTCGCCCACCGGCCGCAGGCAAACAGCGTGTGCTCAGCATCGTCCCATCGGAGATGGTTCTCCGCAATGCGGGCACTCCGGTAAGTCAGCCCTGCCAACCTTATGGAGGTATTGCCGGAAGCACCCGTGCCCGCTTAGGAACTGCGTGAGATATTAGTCCACAACTTTCTGATCCCACCAAATACACAGCAAAGCCTTTCTTTCCATGATGATTGACCTGGAATCTACCCCTGATTTTTCCGTTCAGGATTATCGAAATAAATCGATTTTTCATCGCCAGTAACGACTCGATACATAAATGACTTCTTTAAGAATCATTGAAGAAAAATTTCGCAAGTGATTTTTTGATTTCCATATTTCTTTCACTTAGTTCGTGTGGAAACAATTTTCTTTCCTTTAGAATATTTCCCATTGTTTGTTTGCAACAGTTGATCGGCTGACATTCAATGCTTTTGCCAATTCTTTTTGCTTTTGCGTCTTCATCCAATAATGCTTGCAATTCAGTGTCTTCAAATTTTTTCTACGGTTTTTCATGTTATTTGTTACTGAGCTCAAAATCACCACTCTTGAAGCCATGTTTCACAAGTCTTTTGAAATAAAACATGTTCACCATAAGCTTCTTGAAGCAAACGATGAACCTCAACACAAACAATGCATGCTGCAAATGCTCCGAATTTCACATGTAATTCGAGATATTTAGAGCGAAAAAATATGTGTTTACATATTGGATTGGCGCATACTAAATTTTAAAGATGGCCGTCAGTGCTTCAAAACATAACAGCTGTTGATGACGTGGAGTATGTTGTTTATAAGTAATGCTATTTATTAGAGAATTGAAAAAGTGCAAGAGATTATGAATACGAATTTGAGAAATTGTTGTTAACGGTTTAACGATCGTCCATCTAAGACCCTGACTGAACTGTTATAGCCCGTCTTCTACTTAAGACGAAGATTTCTTGAACCACTTTATGTTATGGTCATTCAAATAATTGGTAACAAAAATAAAAACAGATGCGGTATTAATACATTTTAAATTTGAAAACAGCGCCTAATTGTGGCTAAATAATGTTCAAGAAGTTTGAAGAGATTGTTATCAGCTAGATTATCGCACTATGAAAACAAATGACTTATTTGCAGTAAATTGCAGTATATCGAAAAATAAATGGTTCCTATGTGCGAACTATCCTGTTGTTAAATTAGTTACGTTTATGCACGTTACTCTCACACGTTTTCGGCCAGTTGCCCCTCCATCTTTTCTTTAAAACATAAAAGGGTTTGCTTTTATGTTTTAAAGAAAATAAGGAATTTTATAAAAGTCAAAAAATTTCAAATTTCCAATTATGTGCGTTGGCGAACAAATCAAAACAAGGGTTGTAATGCTTTTGATAGTGAGGTGAAAAAGTATTAGAAATGATATAGTTGCAAAAATAAAATAAATGTACGGTTTTCAGGGCTTTAAAACATTCTCATTGTACAAATTGTTGACTGATATATAAACATTAATGTTTTAATTTTTGTAGGTCGCAAAAATGAAAATTCTAATAAGATCAATATCCACGTGAATTTATTATCATTTAAAGTAAGATCTTGTAAAAATTAGAGGCAGCAAAATAGAAGCAGGAAAATTAAAACTCATATCTCCTTTAAACGTTGTTGCCGTCTTAAATTTTCTAATAATAAGTGGTTTTTAATAATAATTGCAAGCTCTTGATGTTACTTTAAAAATTTTTCGAAATCAAGACTTTCGTAATTTGTGTAAGGAACCACGAATGGTGTATTGTGAAATGTTTGGAACATGCAGGGATGGAATTTTAAGCCTGATAATTTTAGATAATTATTGTAAAATAAAGTTTTTCTATATAGTTTTGTTTGCCTTCTAAAAATGTATCATATAATAATTTTATTGTTATAATGCAAGTGTTAATGGACTGATTATTGAGAATAAATGAGGATAGAAAATATGATTTGGTGTTTTTTATATATTTAAATTGAATTACATATTATAGCAAATTTTTAATTTAAACCAAGAGAACCAACAGAAATTTTGAGGGTGAAATTTTGCATGCGAACAATGGTTTTAAAATTGCTATTGTTGCACTTAATAAGTCTGTTTTATTCCACAAAATTGTCTATAATGCGGCTTTTTGGCATTTTTAAATGCATTGAAAATACCAGCAGGAAGCAATTCCAGGGTCAAACGACTGTAAAAGCATTTGCTTGATTTTTATTCATCAGGCTCATTAAATGTAAGTGTCTTATAAGCAAAGTAACGAGTATTTTACGTACTAAGTAATCGTACTACAAAATTTGGCAGGTAATGAGTACTTCAGTAACGAGTAGTTAGTATTCGCTCATCACTATCAGCTAAGGCCCGGTGCACACGAGCGGCATTGGCATTCTGACGCGCGGCACTCTGTGGCTTTGTTCATGCCGGCAATAGGATAACGTGTTTAAATTGGGATAAATTAAATTAAATGCTTAATATCTCAGCAGATATTAAATTGATATATTAAATTGAAATATTGAAAACGTAACTCTACGAACTGCACGGAGAAATGTCGCAGAGTATCGCGCAGCAGAATGCCGCTCGTGTGCATCGGGCCTTAAGGTCGATGTACACGAGCGGCATTCTTCCGCACGAGACTCTATCGCACGACACTCTGCAGCATTTGTTCGTGTAGGTTGTAGGGTAACATGTGTAATGTAACGTATGTAATATCTCAATTTGATATATCAAATTAATTTATTTCAATTTAAACACATTACGCTACGACCTGCACGAACAAATGCCGCAGAATGTCGCGCGGCAAAATCCCGCTTGTGTACATCAGCCGCGGCCCTAAAAGAAATTCATTTTATCTGCTTTATGCAGCTTTGACATCAATAAGTAGATGAACAGAAACAAAATAAGACTCAAAATATCACAATTCAACGGAAAGTCTATCACTTGCAACGAGCCGAAAATATTCCCATAACTAGATTTCTTGATACTTGTCTGCATTGAGTAAAAATGGCCGGAAATTTCCTAAAATTCTTTTAATTTTTTTTCTCAGAATATCCCCCAATCTTATTCAGTTAAAATTAGCAATTCCCAGAAAAACTATAAAATTTCTGTGATTTAGACTGTTATTTCTTCTCTTCTCTTCCATTTTCTTACAATCGGCAAACTTTTTCTCGGAATTTCGTAAAAAAAATTTTGGAAGTGAATTTTTATTTACATTTCGCGCGCTGTGGAAAAATTTTAAGAGAACTACAGTGGCTCCAAAAAGTATTCGCTCACTACCCTATTCAACCAATCTTCTATTAATAACTTGAAAGGCATGAATGACAACACAACAAAATATTAAGTAAGTTAAGTTTATTATTGTCTTAGCATCAAAAGTAAAAAAGTTTCAAGTATATTCATTTCAAATTACGGTTTATATTATCAAAAATATTGACAGGCTCCTAAATTCAACGCGCAAAAAGTATTCGCTCACTTTCAAATTCTGAAAATAAAAGAGATATATTTTAGCATTTTTGTTAGCAATAGTAATAAAAAATATATTACTTAATATTTTGTAGGTCCTCCTTTCTGTTTAATGACGCTTTCCAATCTACGCGGCATTGATTTGACCAGATTTTCCGTTATTTGGAAATTTGTGGTATTCCATTCTTCTAACAGATCTGTTTTTAACTGTAATTTATTGGAAAACTGGGGAGTTTGTATTTTTTCGCTAAAACATCCCACAGATGTTCTATGGGATTTATACCTGGCAATTGGGGTGGAGTTCTAAAGTATTGTGGAACATCTTAGAGCAGCCAGAGCTTTAACAGCCGTGTGCTTGGAATCATTCACCCAAGAGGGTGAATATAAAATTGTCTTTTATACCCATTTTCAGCACTTTTGTGTAAATGTTCTTTTAAAATGTTTATATAAATATGGTTGTCCACAATACCATCAATTATATGAAGGTCACCCACCCTGGTTGCACTCATACAACCCCCTATACAAATAGATATGGTGCATTTACCATCTGAACAGAAAATATAGATATAAGTCTTCTTCAAAACTGATCATCTTATTTCTATACTCTTTTGCAAGACAGAACCTTTTCTGCGGTTTGTTTCGCTTATGAAAAATTTTCTGAGTGCTGTTCGACCATGACATCATGCTCAGTAAAGCACATTCCGAGTAGTTCCAGATGAAACGGACTTATTACTTGCAACCTGAACTTCAGATGCTACTTTTGGCGCACTTAATTTTGTTTTTTTTTCTAACTACATACATATTAGGCGCTCTTCAGTTTCACTCAGTATTTTCAGCCGCCCACTTTTAGTGCTGTTACTTACAGAATTTCGATTGGAAAATCGATCAGCTATTCCTTTAACAGTGGAATAGGTCTGTTCACGTTCTTAGAAATTTCCATTAATGATTATCCTTGAGTACTTAAGTTTATTACAATGTTGCTCTCTTTCTCAGTTGTTTCTTTTTGTTTTCTACCTATTTTAGAAAAAAAAAGTTTTGAAATCAACTATCAACTAGCGTGATACACTTTCAGAACAGTACTGATTAGCTGCAGACTGCGTTTGGAAATTACTTTGCGAAAATAACTAAAGTAAATAAATATTAATATTTTTGTTAATATAAAGCGTAATTTGAAATGAATATACTTGAATTTTTTTACTTTTGATGTTAAGATAATAATAAGCAGATTTACTTAACATTTTGCTCTGTTATCATTCATGCTTTGAATGTTATTAATAAAAGTTTACCTCGATACTATAGTGAGCAAATAGAGCCACTGTACATGTTTTTACATTTTAGCTGGGCCGTGAAAAATATAATATTTTTGGACGTAAACAAACACTTCTCCCTTCACCTTTTCAGCGCCACGGGCGCATATACACGTCCAGTCAAAATTCTCTTAAACCATAAGACATGAACTGGCCTTGTGCAAGAATATTGAACTCTTTTTAGGGTTCCGTACGTCCCAATTAAAAAACGAACCCTTATAGGATCAGTCGTGTGTCGGTCTGTCTGTCCGTCTGTCACAGCCAATTTGCTCCGAATCTACTGGACCGATTAAGTTGAAGTTTAGTACACATATGAACTTCTGTGACCCAAACACGGACGTCTAACGTAAATAAATACACTTTTAATATGGGGGTCGCTTTTGGGGCCAAATTAGAAAATTAAACAAAAAAGTTATGCAAACTGTACCGTGTGACATATCAAATGAAATGTATTTTTTATATATTGTTTTTTATAATTTTAAAATAAATAGTTTAAACAGTTTTAAGAAATTAGCTGAATATTGACCATACCCCTCCCCCCCTCCCACTTATCACCGAAACTACTGAGCCCAAAATTCTGACAAATATACTGAAAATAGTTCTTTACTTATAGATTACAGGAAAACCTATAAGAAGTCTATGGTCTTAAAATAACATGGTAAATCTCTCAATATTGTGCGTAACAAATCAAAAAATGAAATATCAGAATACCTTCTACCTTTGGTCTTAGTCCACGTACTCAAGAATATACGAAAGGACAAAATTCAACAATAGACAATATACTCAGCAATTTTCCTCTACAATCCGGTGCCATACATACTTTTGTTAGTTACCACAAATAAATTTGGGTCAGATTTAAAAAAATATGGTAGATAACATATTCATCGTACGGAACCCTCTTCACGGGAGTTCATCTCGCACTTGTCCGGTTTTTTCATGAAGGCTTT
>QYTT01095516.1:0-18078 GCA_006980735.1 Dasypogon diadema
AGTTACATATCCTTCGTAAACCCACATATTTAAATTCATTAATTAATAATGTAATTTCATCATTCTATTCCTTTCCCATTTTCACGATTTTGCAATTCCTTAGAAATAATTTAATAAAACGTGTGAACCCAATTGTTCACACAAAAACCGCTTATTTAATGAAATGTAATACCTCAACCCGAAAATTGTGCTGAAATAATGTCTGCGTACTTGTCATGTAAAAATTGTAAGACAAGTAGCAGTCAGTCTAGTTCTAACGCAAAAGGTGTACAGTCGGTTTTAATAAAGTTTGTAAAATAAAAATTCTTTTTTTTCAATTATAACCCGACGGTTTATTTAATTCGCGCGACTTATTCTGGTATTTTGTAATTCTGGATCTAGTAATCCGGGATTTTGTTTTCCGGGCTTTTGTAATCGGGATTTTGAATTCCAAAATTACGTAGCATTAGGTACCCATCCCAGCATCATCATATCATAATCTTTTTCATTTTAATTCAATTTTTTGTAAGTATTAGTCATTTTAAAGTAGATATATTTTAGTTTTGTTACTGTAAAAAAAGGAAATAAAGAAGAATTGTGGTCGGTGATAAAACCAAAACGTGATATAAATGTTCTTGTATTAACTGTTCCATATTTGGTTGGTCGTTGACTTGGATTATCTGAAATTGTTAAATCAAGTTTTGGTATTGATATTTCTGATGCACAATTTATATTGAAATCTCATCCAAGAATTGTAGGAAGTTTCTCTAAATTTTGAGTTCGAATTGCCACAACGAAGTTCTACTTTTAGGTGACTTTAATTTTCCCAACACTCAATGGGTATACAATGACGATGACTTCCTCCACAATGGTAGCCTCTCAACTAAAGAATATCACTTTCTGGATGCAGTTGCTTCCCCAGGTCTACACCAGGTGAGCAGCGTCAAGAACGATATGGGAAAGCAGGTGGATCTTATCTTTTCCTCTGACTCAAGTAACATAATGGTTGAACCCTGTTCAACTATTTTGTCAACTGTCGATTCCCATCACCCCCTATTTTAGTAACAATTTGCTATGAGCCCGATAATATTAGCCAGAGCAATGAGGAGAGTTCAAAAAGGCAGATCTTAAGGATTGGTCGAATAGAATTGCATCAACTGTCTTTGGAGCTTTGCTCTGTAACAATGGCATCGATGCGCAGACCTTAACTTGTTTTACGTCAGGATTTTCGAAGTGTTTGCCTCCTGTGTTTCCTTTTAGCGTCAGAAATTTCATTCTGCCTCGCCTCCATGGTTTAATAGAGCTTTGAAGAACAAGAAAAACGAACTCTGGAAAGCCTTTCTCAGAACTAGAGACTCACTAGGCCATCGTAGGTTTGTGGATTGCTTCAATGAATTCAAGACATACTCATCCGCTCTATGTGATGAGTACATTACCAACATCCGTGATAAGACATATAGCGATCCACGTGCCTTTTACAAATTTGTCAACACTAAGAGGAAGGCACACAATTACCCCACATCTTTGTCCCAAATGATCGCTCTAGCTCTGACGCATATGACATCTGCAATATGTTTGCCACATTCTTCGAGAGCGCATTTCTGTCTCCCGATTTTGAACCGGATATTAATAATTTTGCGCACATCGACAGCAATGCATGCGGCTGGCGTATCTGCGTTTATCTCTGATGAGCTCATTATTGCTCACGTTAGCGGCCTGGCCTTTGACTTCGCTTCGGGTCCTGATGGTGTGCCTCCTGCGGTGTTTAAGTCTTGTTCCGATGCCTTGGTGGTTCCTCTTCGTATTCTTTTTGAGAAATCTCTCAGTAGTGTTCAACCAATAAAATAAAAATCTCTCATATTCCCCCACTCCTTGGTCAGGCCGCCATATTGGATTTTTGGATTTTTGGACATAATTCGAAGGGGAAGCGACCTACCACCTTGAAATTTTGTATAGATGTGTTTTATGGGACTCCAGATCGGAAAAATGAAAATATGCCACGTCTCCCCACTCCAGATTATTGGATATAATTCGAAAAGGAAGCATCTTATCACTCTAAAATTTTGTACAGAAAAGTTTTATGATATGAACTGTATTTATATCATATAGGGTATCAAGTAATCAGTCTAAGGCTGATTCTATATTTTATGTATCCCATAATAATGCGGTTTCTCCAAATGTATGAACGAAAGACGACAATACGACTAAAAGTGGAAGAAATTTTAACGAAGTGTATGGAGAAGCATAAGTCAATGCCAAGAGTAGTTCCAGAAATTCCGGTCCGGAAACTACAGCCTTGTAGGCTGATCTTGTAGATCACTCTCGTCAGGGAAGATCTGTGGAGCCTCACGAGGACGTCCTGCGAACCCTGCTGGAAAAAAACCCCATTGTAAGTTTTAAGGAGCTGTCGGAGAAACTTGACACCTTCATGCCGCCGGGAAAGTCAGCAAGATGGCTCAATGACTTCCGTACGAACGTTCCAAGTCTAGTCCACTATGAGCTGTTAAACCCAAATCACACGATAACGAAGATCTTCCGCGAGCAGCTTGAGCGGTTTAAATAAAAGCTACAGGAAAAACGACCATCGTTGCTTTCAAGACGAAAAGTATTCTTTCATCAAAACAACGCTGGATCACGTACGGCAAGGACGTCGTTACTAAAGCTGGAGAAGTTTGAATGAGAAATGATGCCGCTTTTGTCATATTCACCGGACATTGCACCATCGGATTACCATTTGTTCAGCAGTCTAGAAAATCAATGGATACTATAGAGGATGGGATGTCAGAACGGTACTTGAGGAATACTTTCCATCACGGCCAATGAATTTTGGAAGAGGTTTAAATGCCCCTCCTCTGCCAGATAGATGGAAAAACATTGTAGAAAATGATGGAGAATATATTTTAGATTAACAATAATTTTATGTATCTTAATTTTGTAAAATAAATAAGTATAAAAAAGCGTATTATTTATGGTATGACCCAATATAATTACTTTTCTGCACGGGAGAAGTTCTGCCACATCGACATCAGTAACTCTGGGTCGTGTATAGTGGACTCTCTCGCGCTTCGGAGGCCTTCACATACCTCATTTGGTGGTTTGATAACACGGTCCATACGGGCCGCATTTGTCGGTTTAACACGTTCACGCCGGCGTGACCCACCGGTGGGTCACACGAGAACTTTAAGAGAATATTACACGAAAACACAGAACAATTAACGTTCCTCATAGGTCCGAGGACGTGTAATGGAGTGGACCGTCTGCCTAGATTTATCTTGTGCTTGGCTAAGTCGACGATTTACTTCTACTACATAAGAGCCGGGCAAGGGAATCAGGAGCGACGTGACCTCATGGGGCACTGGCGTGCACTCAAAAGGTACTACGTCGCCAGGTTGAAGCGCATGCGCCTCGAACACCTGGTGACGGAAGCAAGGTTCCTTTAACGCCATCTGGGCCCCGTTAGCGGTTGTACGTGACGGTACCTTTTCGGATCAATAAAGTTGTCTCACCTTGAACGTACGCATTAGAAGAAAGTACAGCTAGAAGCCAGGGGAATTCTAAGGAACACGATAAATAAGATATATAGCGCAATTGCTTTTTTATGTTAACAAATTTTATGATGTTGTATGAGAAATTGTACCACATGAAGATTTTTTGTAGAAGTTTGGGTTATTTGAATTGGACACCTAGAAAGTACTTTACTTATTTGCTTCTTAATCCAAACCGTTACTTTAAGAGATTTCAGGAATTCTCCCGGAGAAAAGGAGGTGTTGTGTTCCCGCATTAGATAAAATGGTTTTGTAGTAGATGAGTACCTTGTTCAGAGCTTTTGATACTGCACTCTGGTTTTATTTCCAGGGCCGATTTAGTATGGACTCTTGTGCCGTGGATACGTAATGACGATCTTTATGTTGTTCGCGAAAATTTAGCAGATACTCTTTTCCTTTACTTAAACTAATCTATCAACTCTGTCAATAATAGGATGAAACTTCAGAATTTTATTCATAATTCAAGCGCAAAACTCTTAGACCTTGAAATCACCAGTAATCCAAAGGCTTTGCAGAACCGTTGCAGGATAATTTTATTCACATAGCCCTTAGGACCTTGAAGCCACTCGGCAGTCGAGAGGTTTTACAGAGCCGATGCAGGATAATTTTATTATAATTTAATAATTCCAATGGGCGTACTTATTATTACTTTTTGTATTAGCACTGTATTCAATTGAAGTCTACTGCAGACTTCTTTCCCAAATTTATATTATTAGAGGATAATTCACGAAATTAACATTTGCAACACTAATCTTATTGCCACATCCAAAGTCAATAAAAAAAGAAAAAATTCAAAAAGGGGGAAAAAACTAAAGGGGCAAGTAATGTAGAAAACCGAACTAATATAAATCAAAAGATAGTTATATCTACTATATATCAATGAGGTATTTACGCATATACAAGGCTCAAAATGACTACAGTCGGTGGAACAATGAGGAGCTGTGTTAAATTGTGGAATAATTTTAAAGTTTATTTGTGAGTTAAATTACGAACACAACATTACACCAAATTCCATTTTCTGAGAAAAATAATAGAAAATTATCCCAACAAACAAAGTTATGTGCCACAGAATGTCGCCATATCCATTTTGCACTACACAAAAGTATTCATAATTTTTCCAAGGAGCCCAAGGAATGCTGTATGCTTATTTCTTTACTGGAATGATACTTTGCTCAGAAATTTCGATCAGTTTGTGTTTTTAAATTTAAGTGTGAAGTTCGGTTTAACTAATTGGGAGCAATGGGACTCAAAGCCAAAGACACCATTTTTAAGTAAAGAAAAATAATATTAAGCCTTCACGAAAATGTAAAAAGATATATCGAACGCCTTCCATAGAAATATTTCAACAGTGCAATCCATAATTAAAAAGTTTTCTAACCAAGATGGGGTTGGAAATATTACTAGGAAAAATAGACTGGAAAAACTGCTACGCATTGACAGCCAGCAAATTACTCGCAAAGTTGAATCAAATCTACAAATCAGTGCATTTGCAATAGCAGCAGGCTTAGCTGAAGATAATCCATGGGGCGTTTTCTAATATTCATCATGGTGTACATCATAATCATTTTGTGAAAAAACACTAATTTTTTTTCATCATTCATCGTGATTTTCATCAATTTCGTTCTTTACCTAACCAATGTCAATATTGTGATTTTATCACTTTCATCACGGAAAAATTGTGATTTATTGCTGATTTTACTCAAATGTCACAGTATTTTGTACGGCTGTAAAATTTGTAATATGGCTAACGAAAGGGACCTGGAAAAAAGATTTAGCACTTCTTCTTGGCGAAGGTATAATTTTTATTAGCAATGAATTAAAACATATAAGACAACTTTGTAGATATCTCAGAACAAGGTTTTCGCTGGACATATGCAATATTCACCATGATACAATGGTGAATTTAAACAAAATTCATGTATTCAATGAACCATGGTGTATTTCATTTGTGTAAAGCACAACCATTGATGAATATTAGAAAGCGCCCATATAGTATCCATAGTATGTGTTGAAATCATATCGCACAAAGTGTTATCTATTTAAGAAACACGAATCTATTCTGTAATCAAGATGGAAAATCTGTAAATAAAATTGATTCTTCTGACAGTGTTCAGTGACTTTAAGCCTTTAGTACGAGACCCTTTGTGAGGCTGCCAGGGGTACCGGCATTATACGGAGAATTACTTGGAACAAACTAATAATCGTTCTGGCACTGATTTTGTGCTAGGGCAAGCATCTTCAGTGATTGGATTCTGTACTCAATCAACAACCAGCGTGTGATAAAAGAACCACCCGCCCATACAAAAACAGTGTGCTTTTTTACTTCGGGCTTTACTGTCGTAGAAGAACTGACGTCGATAACAGCAGTGCTACTTACTGTGCACTTATAAATGACCATAACCACAATAGATCACATCTAAAATTTCGATCGAGACACAGTTCTCCATCGCGATAGCTTTATAACTTAGTTCATTTTCAACAGCTTTGTTACATCATTTTTAGAATTTTTTCCTGAGGTAGTTGCATTTCATACATTGTCATCATGTTACAAATGAATGGAATTTAAAGTGGATTCCTTTAGAATGCGGAGAGATATCCCGCGAAACTTTGGCTGATGAAATAGATCGGCATAGAATGTGAACTTCGTTTTATATTTTTCTACAACCGTAAAAGTAAGTTTCAAAAACACAAAATATAGAATCAGCCTGATTACTTGATACCCTATGTGATATAAATACAGTTCATCTCATAAAACTCTTCTGTAGAAAATTTTAGGGTGATAGGTTGCTTCCTTTTGGAATTATGTCCAATAATCTGGGAATTCAATATGGCAGCCCGACTAAGGAGTGGGGGACATAGCTTATTTTTGTTTTTCTGACTTGAGATCTCATAAAACTCATCTGTACAAGCTTTTAAAGTGGTAGGTTGCTTTCCTTTTGAATTTGATTTCCATTTTATTGGTTAAGCGTCTCATAAAACTGCTCCTTACTAAATTTGAGAGCGACACGTTGTTCCCTATTTGAATTATACCCAATAATCCTAAAAATTCAATATGGCGGCTTATTGAAGCAGTGGGGGGATTCGCCCCATTTTTAAATTTAGACTTACAAATTTTCTGAAAGTAATATATACCACATATTTATTTTAAATAAGTGGGATTTTGTGGGTGTATGCTTTTCTCTCTTCACTTTTAGCTTTATAAACAGCTTCCAACTAACAACCCTAAATAAGAACTGATCCAACATCATGTTTACTTGTTAAAATGAATTTTTTATCTCGTTGGCCGAGGTCGTCAGGAAAAATTCGGTTAGCCTCATTAAACAGACCTACTGATTCCTAACCTCAAACTGGAACACGCACTCACTACCACCTAGATGCGTAACTAAGGATACATATTTGAATAATTTAGGTGTAGTGATTCAGTTGACATTTATGGGGTACCAGTTCTCACCCCTTTTCCTCTTCGAAAATGCTTCACTTTTACGTATTCATATACACGTTCATGTCCGTTCCTTAGTTCTTATTTGGTTAAGACTAATGTGCTTATTAGGCAGGAATTGATGGAAATTACACATTATTTTTGCTTCGAAACATTTGATTTTAATTGTAAAAGCTATTAGCTTATGGTAAATCAAAAGTAATACAAAAGAATATGCGTTTTCTTGAATAATAGCTATTAATAATTTGCATGAAGTCAACTCAAAAGTTAACTTGATGAAGTGTTATACAAACTAGCCAAGCTCCACGTTGTCTCAGTCTGACGTCACAAATTGTTATAACGAGATGAAGACGAAGACTTGGATTGGAACCGGCCCTTAGAATTGGGAGCGGGCCATTCAGCAAAATACATTTCGTATAGACATTTTTCGGAAGACACAGCCATCTTACAAGAATGCATAGCACAAAAGAAACGTGAAGCAAAGAGCCATCCAACAAAGACGATTTCACAAAAATTAGCAAAATTTCATTTTGCAAAACGTGCTAGGAACTCAAAATTGTACTGATAGCACCACTGCATTTATCGAATTATAAATGCAGATCATGTTGGTATAAGTTATTTAAAGAGCTAAATAAAAAAATTGTCTTGTGGAAACAGAAATTCACAAGTTCCAAACTGGCCGCCTACGGAAAAGAAAAGAAAATATGATCATAAGAGATAAAAAAGTTAATACTTATAAAAAGAAGTATGGTAATATTAAACTTTTTCTTTCCATAGCTGCCAATTTAAAATTAAAATGAAATTCAAATTAATTCTTGCATATATACCGAATTGATTTTCGCCGTGAATTTAATGGAATTAAAATTAACTTGACTAAAATTTCAAATAAATGTTATTCTTTTATACAATATGAAATTGCTGGCATTAAATACATTTTGGTCTCGGGCGAATTTTAAAGCGAAATGTTTTCTTGCAAAATTTCTTTTTACGAAATGTACTTTTCGACAAAACATCTATTTACATTCTCTGTTTAGCCAAATGTATTTCGGCAAAACGAGCTTTTGCGATGCGTTTTTCGGCAAAACGTGCCACATCCTTTAGTTTGCAGTCTTTGCTGCGTTAACATCAGTTTCGGATGTCTGCGTATAATGCGTTACGCTAAGCGATTTCTATCTCAGTGCATTAAAGACTGTATATTGCATGTTTTATACTTTACGCTGCGCCAATGTGACCACAGCCTTAGGTGTCATCAATATTAGGTGACATGGCCACCGACCTCTAATAAATAGACTGCTCAATTTGCTATTTCATGTGGGACCAGTTATCCAAGACACAGAATACTTATCGGAAACGGGAGGAAATGTAGTTCCATCTCTTTTTGTTGTTTGGTATCTTATGGGTAAAGTTGACATTTATCCTAGACACAGAATGCTTATCGGAAAAGAGGCAGCAATATAAAAGTTGTGCCATTCAACTTAATGCAGGTTGAGTAACATGCTCAATCCATATTTATATGTCAATGGACTTGGCAATCAAAGTGTTAACTACTTTGTTATCCAATTAAACTGGAAAATCAGTTATAACGTATAGAAAAGTAAAGCCGTCTATATACTACAAAAGAACACGTTATAACAATCAAACCGGATAGAAACAACTAACAAAAGGAAATGTTAGCGAATGACCACTAATGTTGAATTCTTTTCTAGACCCCGATGTGTACACCACATCCAAATCTGTCACTTTCGTATTTTTTGTAGCTAATACGCCTGAACCGATTCTGTATGTATATTTTTTTTCTATTTCGATGTAGTCCGGTGCCGTCGCCAAACGCGAATTCCTACGCACCCAACTTTTTGGGTTTCGGAATTGACTCCTGACAGACAACTATTTTTCATAACAACTGCCACCGGATTTGCGATTTGATATTTTTTCCTACAACGGAAAAATAGAACCCACTTCAGAATCGACACTTTTGAAATTTGTCTGCACTCCCTGGGCGCAGTGGCAAAAGTTCTAGTGTGGTTTATGCACCGGAAGGCAGAAAGGAATTCACTATAACAAAGTACGAAATCACCATTAGATTACAAATACTTTTGAGTACTGCAGTCGACACTCTCCGACAGGCTGCCAGCAGTTCACAGCAGCAAAATATGCCTATTAATGTACACATTATAAATTTACATTGTTTGAAAAATGAAGCTACATACTTCTTCATGGAACACTCTAGCTACTTTTTCATAAATATCCTTAGTAAACATACTTTCAGCGCACCATGGTGCATAGAAAAATACTAAAGAAAGCTCTGATAAAGACACGCGCATCTGAAGCATCTCCAATTGTCCACCAGGCCAATCTTGAACTACCGATCCTCTCGAAAACAATGATTTTGGCTGCTGAATTCGCCCAAACTTTAGAGGTCTACGCGGAGAAAATTATTTAGTGCATCTTGTGAGAATAGTTGTTAAATTTTTTACTTATTTTGAATTGCTGCAAAACTAGTAAGCAGAAGAGCTATTAAACACACTACTTCTTTGCCACGACACATCATCTTAAAAGCACTGTTAGAAGGGGGCCCAGAATCATTTGTATAAAGTTGACTGGATTCACTTGGAGCATCGGCGGATACACCTACATATCAGTTTCAAATTAGACTAATTGAAAGTCCCAATAAATTATAATCGCTTACTTCTTGAATCTCCCGTATTACTTGACATGTGAAGCCTTTCCAATACCTTTTCACGTATCGACTGTTCCGCTGCAATTTGGCTATATACAATCGGGCCTTTCGTTTGCTTTACACCTGCTTCTTATCAGCAGAATCTACACCGGCACCAAAAGTCAACTGCATTTCTGGAGTAAGCGTCTTGCAACTTTTGTAAACGAATAAAATCTGTGCAGCTAGTTGGAAATTCATAAAATTTTAATTAATACAAACACCAAGATACGAATCAACGAAAAGACTTGTCCTCTGTCTTTTCTTTTATCAGTTCTGGTTCTGTTCGACATTTGATTAGAACTAGACCATGGTAACAACAATTAAAGAACGGCCCTAATGTGTAAAAAAATCCGTGTACATGTGATAAGAACTTGCCATGTGCGCAAGCGGTAAAAGGGGCAAAGAAAGTACCGCCTTCTTTGACGTTTCTCGATGTTGTTTTGATGTTTTGAATTTCAAAGTGCGAACTAAAATGTTTTAAAGCTTTTTTTCTGAATTCTTACCTAAATTAGAAAATTCAAGTGTGGTGGAAAGATGAAAAATAGTGGAAATTTGCTTGCTACAAAAAATAGTATTTAAAAAAGACCGAAAAACGTGGAATTTTTGCCATGAAGTGTCTGTGTTGTGTTGTGTTGTAAAAACAATCTGCGATATTCATCCGGAAAGTCATTTTTCAGGAAAGTTAAAGTGATTTAAAAAGGGTTCTTGGTGTTTTAAAAGAAATTATGGAAAAAGGTCTGTTGAAATTGAATAAACTAGTTGTAAATTCAGTTTAAATTTACCCTTCTCGAATTGTTTACATTTTCAGTTCCCACCCCGGGCTTTTATGTCGCCTTACTTTCCAATGGCAGCACCAAGTTTTAGTTGAAATTAATGGGGGTATCGAGAAAATTTTTACAAATAATTTACTGCGGTTATGTCTTTGACTAGTGCACAGCAAGAGTCCCGTTACACAAAAACAGTTATAGACGCCACCTTGGCCCGCCTTAGAAATAGGTTTGTTCAACGAGCTGCTCTAGGTTGAGCTGGAGCCAAATCGAGCATGATCTGTGTTCAATGAGACCAAAAACTTGCTCTAACTTGCTCGACACTGACCTGCTCTATGTTCAACGAGCCTGCTCTAAAGTGAGCTGGGCTGCCCAATTCTGCTCTGAAAATTTTTCAGATCACTTTCGGGCAGTCAAATGAGAACTGTCAAAATAAAATTGTGGGAGGAGTAATTTGTTGTGTTTGAGAAAAATTTCAATTTTTTAAGAAATAATAGTGAAGAAAGTGCTTTTTTAAACATTTAAAAATATATAAGGAATAAAGTGGTGCAATATGTAAATGTAAAAGACATAATCATTTCAACTTAACCTAACTCAGCTCAGAAAATTTCAGATTTGTGTTCAATGAACTACTTGCTTCATGTTGCCTATTTTTGCCCAACTTTCGTTTTGACATGTGATAATTTATGGATAATTGTTGTATTTTTGTTGTTTTTCATGTATATTGTATCTTATAATACTATAGACAATATTTGCTCCCCGCTCAGCAGCCTCACTCACCCCGGGTCCCGTAGATTGATGAATATAGAGAATAGTAGTAAGTAACATTTTTTCATTTTTTCCGTAAAATATTTATTTAATTTCAAATTTTTGCACCTATAATAAAGATAACACTTTCCAGAAATATTCATTTCTCAGAGATCCTGGAATGTACACCGTACCCAACTATTTTGCAGGCCAAGGGTGTGTTTCCTTACTTATTCTAAAGAAAGAAGAGAAGGAACAAAATTCAAGCCGGAATATTTGGACTGGAAATAATAAATAAACGCAAAGGAATAATCTGGGAAAGAGAACTGTCAGTTTATATTGACGTCTAAATAATTTTTCAAATAATGGATAGAGAAGGAATATTTTTGATTTCGGTAGCGGTTAAAATAGGTTGGGACAATTTTTTTGATAGTGATAGTGAAGATAGCGGTGACGAATTGCACTTGCCGCGTTTGTTTGACAGTTCTATTCTATTTATTCCATGCAAGCCCTAGGTATGAAAAGAACGTGTTGGGAATAAGCTGGTAAGAATAAAGAAACGTGGAATAAAATAAACGGAACATTCTGATCGAATAAACAAACTCATTTGGGATGTTCCGAACAATCAGAATGAATAAAGAAACACCCCCCAAATTGAGAGAACTTATTCCGACGAGACACACAAAAAAGTCGAAATAAGAACACCGTTTGAATTGAATCGAGATTAATGAATTTTAATTATGTAATAGCAATTTGCGCACGAACTGTACAAATTAAATACGTGGAGCCGCGGATGAGATATACGTCTGCTCCGAGCTGAGAAAGCCACAGGCCTTATTTTACTGCGGTTACATGAGGACTTGAAATCTACTTGAGATTTCAAGCTGAGGTTCCAACAGTGTCAACTTGAAAACTTTACTTGGAAATTGCTTGAAATAGGATTGAAACTTCTTTGACATTTGTAGTCTGTCGTCAAAACAAATTTGTGTTGTAAGGAATAATTCATTTCTGCATTACCACAAACTTCGCCTTACCATTTTATACGCTTTTCCACCTTCTGAGAAATGCCGAATTTACTCTCACTAAACTGCAACCGTGTTTCAAGTACTCAAGCAGTGGATACACGAAGTCAACTTCAAGTCAATCCGACAAATTTTTCGGATCGGCTTGAGTGAAGCCGACTTGAAGCCGATCGGAGGTTACATGTCCATCTAGCCAGCTTGAAGTCGGCTTCAAGTCCTCATGTAACCACAGTAATTGTGAGATATAACAAATAATTGTGAGATTACATGTGAAATAACAAATGAGTTATTAGGTCCATATAGGAAGTTCTTTTCAAACTTTATATTACTTTCGGTATCATCAAACCTTTATGCAAAATATTTATACGACAAAATATATTAAACCCCCTTAAAAAGACCACAGATTGACTACTTCAATGACAAAAACTAACACATTGCCACTACCCTAGCACATACAAAAAATTGCTTGATTTTCTCGGATTATGGCCTTTCCTTTAGTTATTATCAAAGAAGAAATAATAATAAAAAAAGACTCATTAATAGCTGTCTCCAAAATAACAAGGATAAATATAGTAAGCTTCTTACGGCTTAGTGTTGGTAAAGCCCAGCCTACATAGGAGCAGTAAGAGCGGATTCCAGTCCAAGTCTTCTTCTTCGGCATATATGTAATTCCATATGTCGGGACCCAGTATGGAGCCCTGGGCCGCCCCCGCCGAGAGCACCTTCGTTCTCGGGCCAACGTCAGTGCCAAGGCGGTTCCTCAGATAATCCCCCATAATTTGGAGGAGGTACTCTGGTACCCTGAAGTTTCGCTCCAACGCATTCAACACGTCAGCCTATCTGACCGAGTTGAACGCGTTACTCACATCCAGCGTGACCAGCCGTGATACGGGGCGGGAAGAGTGATTTCCTAGCTCCGTGCCACTGGCTGTCTCTACAACCTCACGGATAGCGTCAACTGCGGACCTCCCCTTCCGAAAGCCATACTGCCTCTCGGAAAGGTCTCCAGCGGCTTGAACTACCGTCTGGAAGCGATGTTTCAGTAGTCGCTCCAGGAGCTTACCGGCGGTATCCAGCATGCACAGGGGCCTGTACGAAGACGGAGAGCCCGCTGGCCCCTTGCCCTTACCGATCAGCACAAGCCTTGCTGTTTTCCAGCGGGCGGGAAAGACTCCCGCTTTCAGACAGGCGTTGTATATATACAGCAAGAGCTCTGAATGGCTCCCAACTGTGGCCTTCAGCATCTCCGCCGGAAGCCCTGGTGCCTTCCCACATTGCAAGCCGTGGGGGGCATCTACAAGTTCCTTTATAGTAAACGGAGGAGCCTCGGAGGGCCCGTTCGCTGGGCGGCGGGGACCCAACGGATGGGTGGGGAACAGGGCGTCCACGACGAACTGGTTGTTTTCCCCGTCTAGAAGGGCGCACGGTGGGAACGCCCTCAGTTTCCGAAGGACCACCCTATATCCCAGTCCCCAGGAATCATTATTCAGATTCTCTCCCAACCGTCTCCAGCAGCGGCGCTTACTGGTCTTGATGGCCTGGCGAAGCTCTTTCCTCGCTTCTTTGTGCTCGGCGGATCTTCGGGCTGGGTCGGGATTGCGTCGGTCAGCTCGCTGAGCTAACCGTCTGAGTTGGAGGTATTTCCGCCTCAGTTCCGCGATCTCATCCGTCCACCACTAAGCAGGACGTCTCCCCCTCCGCTGACTCTTTCTCGGCACGGCCTCCCGGCAAGCCCGGTGGATTAAACTCATGGCAGAGTCCACCAGCCTTTCAGCTCGCTTGAGAGGTGGCAAATCCTCCAGTATACCGTCCAAGGCTCGCCGACCACGTGTTAGGGCCAGAGACAGCCTCTCAACATTCATCTTGGTGACATTCCACCTAGGCGGGCCCTGTGGGCCCTGGGCTTGGACCGGCGAGGTATCACGCACGCGGTACATGATATACTGGTGATGGCTGGCCGTATAATCCTCGATCACCCGCCATCCCTCCACCCGTGCAGCCAGGCATTCCGTCGCCAGGGAGATGTCGAGAATTGTCTGCCTGTAGCCAGGCCTCCCAGGTCCTTTGCAGAACCGGCTCTGATGGCCGTACCCCAGGCATTTGTAACACCTGGGTACCTCCACTCTCTTCCGGATCCTGGAAATCCCTCTCTCAGCTCTTCGTCGGCTTCTACCGTTCGAGCTTGTGGGGCTTGTGGAGAGAGGAGGGGTCTGAGCCCCTGGCTCGCCTCCCCCTTCCTTGGGTTTAGGCCCCTGCTGTCTGGGAGTCTCCTCCCCCTTTTGGTCTTCAAGGCTGCTCTTGTTGGCCGGAGGTGGAGTCCTTTCCAGCAAGGAACTCCTCCCGAAGGGGTCAGCGCCCTCCGTTACGCCTGCTGCCTTCTTTCCCTGGGTGTCGCTTGCGGTGGGCACCTGTACGCCTGCTTTATTTCCTTTTTATTTATCCATTTCTTTATTTTACCAGCGCATCGTGTGCAAGGGGCGGCCCTAAATAGCTTAACCGATCCCGGAGATCATGGACGGATCGGCGCTCGCCTGCGTTCAATGCACACTCCCTGACCAGGGCTCGAAGTGGCTGGCTCCTGTTACCCACTACGGCCACCGCCTCGGCAAAGATACCTCACAGCAGCCCTTCCTCGACGCCGGAGGAAAAAACACCGACGGCGATTTCAGGCACTCTCAGCGTGCCGCAACGTGTACCGGTCATAAAAGGTTTCCAACAGCCGTACCTAACCTGGTGACGCTGACCAGTGCACCGCCCCAATCGGGAACAGACATGCATTGGATTTGCTCCGTGTTACCGTTTTGGTCCGCGGGCGCGTCTACGCTACATATCTGCAGAGCGTTCCCCCATTTGGGGACGCGCCACGATGGGGGACAGAAAACCCCGCACGGGAATGGCTTTTATATTAATATTCCTAAATTCAGCAGAATCATTGAATGGACGATCCTAAGATTTTATAGCAATATTTCAAGATTTAAGATAAGCTATGAGTAAATAGTCATAAAGACGAGAGAAGCTGCGAATTAGTTGTCATCAGGTTTTCATATCTATATTTCAAAATCTGAGAGAATCATTGAATTGGCTGTCCCAAGGTTATATCAAAATTTCAAGTTTTAAGAGAAACTTGAATTAGGTGTCATGAGTGTTCGAGTCAATACGTTAACGTTTAAAATAGCTTGCCGCGTAAGGTCTTCCTTTTTGAAGTAAATCAATTTCATTCACTTAAGTTGATCCCTCTAGAATCTATCTTCGGGATATAGCCAGCTGATTGTAAGTTCAAGTGTGTTGACAGCTTGTAAGCTTGTAAGTAGCTCCTGTACTAGATAATAAAATATGTGCTGTGTTTGAGCTCAGGACGGCTCACGTCACCTTCCCTGATGGGTTGAGTGTCTCCGCTTTTCTCTCTCCCTCTTTTAGGCTTTATAGGGCATCCTTGCCAACACGGGCCACCAAGGGTGCATGGGTGGATGGGCCACAGGCCATGAGAAGTCAACAGTACCTGACTTCCCCCAACGATTGAAGGTAGGGAGCGTGGACTTGCGTCACCGGGTCGTCCCCCTTTTTCGCTTTCTTTTCCTTGTTTTTTCTTATTTTTCTTACAGGTTCCCTCCTCCTAGTGCCATTTAGCCATAGCAAAGGTACAATTGTACCGCAAACACAACAAATGTGAAACCACCTTATACAGCAGATCTATTATTGATATGGTGGTGGGTCTATCTATACGGTGAAAAATACTACTTTAGGAAGAGATTGCATAGATGTTAAGTCGTTATATGAAAACTGTGAGGATATTTCTTTCCAACTGAATATTGGGTGAATGTGTAAAAGTATATCTTTAATTTCATTTCGTACTCCTCGACCAAATTTTCTTTTACTTTCATACAAACATATTCTCTGCGAGGGCACTAAGGGCCGATTCCAATCCGAGTCTTCGTCTTCGTCGCGTTATAACAATTTGTGACGTCAGACCGAGGCGAGGATCAAGCAAGCTCGTTCCAATTGGCTCACTTTGCTTGATTTTTGACATTTCGTTCATCTTCCATGGTTAAGACTAATGTACCTATTAGGCAGAAATTGATGGAAATTACACATTATTTTTGCTTCGAATCATTTGATTTTCATAATAAAAGCTATTAGCTTATAGTAAATCAAAAATAATACAAAAGAATATGCGTTTTCTTGAATAAAACCTATTCATAATTTGCATGAGGTAAACTCAAGGGTTTACTTGATCAAGTGTTATACAAACTAGCCAAGCTCCAAGTTTTCTCAGTGTGACGTCACAAATTGTTATAACGAGATGAAGACGAAGACTTGGATTGGAATCGGCCCTAACCACTCGTTGAGAAGGTTTCCTTATTTTCCCTTTACATTAACAGCACTTTATTGCTTCCAATTAAAATTTAGTTAGGACGTCACAAAAATGGACTATAAAAAGGTTATCGACCGTTAAAGGTTAACTATGGAGATTGGTTGGGAATCAGCGGCACCCATTTTATATTGGATGCTAAAACAAAAGAAGAATCAAACTCACTTTTTCTCTTACGTGTCCTTATGAAATTAAGTGTCTTAGTCGTCAATTCAAATCCTTCTCCCCCTTTCGACTTTCTTCCTTTAAAGTATCTGATGCATAGGTTTCTAATTAGGTAAAGGGAGCTAAGTATCTATCCTTTCTATCGTAAAAAGCAACTCATCAGACGCTATCGCTAAATGGAGAAAAGAAACAAAAGGATTTCACCGACCTCGGGATAGGCTTCTACTACCTGCCAGTGTCCCGTTATTGGAGTCGCTGCTGCCCTGCCGGGGAGAGATTGGCGTGCCGCGTTGCGACAGCTGTTACAGGGGGCTGGAATGGTGTCTCCATGTTCCGAATGCACCCAACTTCAATTTTCAGGCGGTGGTTGTCCAGGGTCACGATATAGAGAATACAAGGTATGCCCGAGGGGCAAAATAACACTGGGCCGTGACGTCAGCTCGGCAAATGTCGTATGGAAATTGTTCCCACATTTTTCCACAATATTAACATTTTCGTAGCAAGCGTTTATCCACAGCTTTTTCACTTTCCTGTCTTTAGGAAACACGTAAAATCTCACTGGATCCGTCAAGGACTTCTAAAAAAACAACTAATTCTCACATAAAAAAATACTAATATATGTAATTTTTTATTTCAGTGATTAAATCTGGAACGTTTTTTTAACTTGCCAAAGAGATTTTTGAATAATTTTCCTCAATTTCATCAGAAATAAAGATTTTTGGAATTGTTGCACTACTCTTACCATGTTTTCTTTTTTGTATTTTTAATATATCCTTTTTCATTTTAAACATTTCATAAATTGTAATAAATTCATATAATTGACTTTGTAAAGTATATGAACACTCCGCAACTTTATAGTTTTCCATTTTTACAATTGAAACACGTCAAAACTATACAGTGAAATCACAAACACGGTAAAATTACTCATGAATGAAATATTCTGGGGCATGCTCAGAGGAACATTACTGCAAAGAAATAAACGAAAAATATTTTCAACTACTCGTTTAATTCCTAAATTTGTTATGGTCGCCTTTCGGTTAAAGCACGAATCCTTGTCCCGGTGCTGGACAGGAGATTCGTGCCTGCCAATTATCCGCCTTCACGGCAAAAGATTTTTCGTAAAATTTTCTTAATTCCTTAAAAGTGGGGTCCACCGACCGGTTTCCCTCCCACAGGAATTATTTATGTTTATACTTACCACCTGTTGTGGGAAAATTAATCCCATCGTCACCTTCCCTTACCTAAAATTTCAAAGTCTATAATTTCCTATTAATCCGCTTTTCCCTGAAAACTATAAAAAACCCCATGGTCTGGAGACGTCGAAAAAAA
>QYTT01095516.1:21028-34322 GCA_006980735.1 Dasypogon diadema
AAACGGAAAGGGGAGAGAGAGATCATGAGACTGGGGATCTTCAGTAGTGCTGAAATTTGGGACATTGCCTGATTTCCCTCGTCATGTGCGATCCGAAAAGCCACTTTTTCCCAATTTCTGAACACCGAATACTCAAATTTTAATCGAGGTGTTAGCCGAGGAACTGGACCCAGGTAGTTGTTTTGCTGATCTTATAGCTCCATCATCGCACGGTAATTCGCAGCAGCTGGGCGCTAATTTTGGTAACGACAAGATTCAGGTATGAGTACCTACATATAGCCGATGTTGGGAGACCTCAAGGTAATTGAAGGAAGTTTAGATTAAAGGAAAAATTTCGATATATACATATCTGTTGATCCGGTTAATTTTGAGACAAGTAGTTAGTTTTTACCTACTATAGTTTTCATACTAATATATATAAAGGTATTGAGCTTTGGTTGCGTCAAGTTTGGTTAATTAAGATAACGTAAGTAGGGTAGTATTTGAACATTTAAATTATGGAAAATTTATATAACTCTCCTTTGAAGTCAAGTGTACAAAGGTTATAGAAGGGGGGGAAGCGACGAGTTATTTGTTAATTTTGGCCAATTAAGGCTTACGACCCAGTCAGCGAGGCACCGTAGGGATGCGCATCCTTCGCTCTCTTCGTTGTGGGGGTTTGTTATTGGATTCTCGGCTTACAGTGTGGCGTTTTCGGCTTACCCGAACCTTCTACCTTTCCTTAGAGATAAATTGAATTTGGAATCTAATTATTTGTCATTGAAAGCTTTAGTTACCCATATGATGTGGTTAGATTAGATAAGTGGAATTCATTCATTCATCCATTGTATGAGATCGTATGTATTGGGGGTTTTCCCTTCGTTGACTTGAGAATTTGTAAAGTTGGAGTAGGTAAGAATAAATGTATTAACGACGTGATGAACCAAGAGTGAGTCTTTTTTTTTGTGGACCTCTCTCTCTCGTTCGCTCGCTCTCTCGCTCTCTTTTCTTACAGGGCGGCTCCAGCGTAGGGTGGACCTCCCCTTCTGATGGGTTGAGGTCTCAGTGAGTTGTAACTTTTCTTCTCTTTCCAGGAGTATATAGGGCATCCTGCATAGTCATCCGGGCCACCAGGATGCGTGGGTCGTTAGGGGCATGGCCCAAATGGTGAGTCGATACCACCGGACTCACCTCATCGCGAGCAGGTAGGGGCGCGGACCCTCACGCCACCAGGTCCGCCCGTTTTCCTTTTGTTTTTTTTCTTTTTCTCTCTTCTTACAGGTTTTCCCCCTCTTTTCCTTCTCTTCCTTTCCCTTTTTCCTTCCCCAATCCTTCCTTTTCCTTTTTCTACGCGGCATGACTTTTCTGGTTGTGGGGATTTCGGAGCAGGCGGCGGCTTTTGGGTGACCCACCCCACAGTCTCCGCGAAGCCTAGCCGCACAAGCATGCCGCTCCGCCATAGTGCCTGTCTCCGCGTGCCTCTGGGCTAGCTCAGCCTAGAGCATGAGGCTCGTTTGAGTTCTCGCTCTGGCCTTCACGGCCTTGGGCTAGTCCAGGGCACATTTTCCATCTTCAGCTGCTTTCGTAGCTACTTCCCCTTTGCAACACGAAATGAAACAGAACTGCAAGTTGGCGACCTCGTTTCCACTTCGCATAATCAGACTATGATTATATCTAAAAAAAAAATACTTGACACCAATGGCTATACACTATTTTTCCTTGATAAAAATAAAATTCCACGTTTCATCACTAACTTCAAATATCGCAAAGAAAAACTTTCCGACTCTAACTATATTTTAAGACAAAATGTATATAATCCAACCACCAAACAACGAAGTACAATGTATGTTCAATATGATAAAGAAATAAAAATACTTTAATCTCATTAGCGTCTCTTTGAAAACCCTATCAATTTTTCACATTCTTATCTCTATCTGTAAAAATTAATTTTTAACTTCTTATAATTTAACTCCAGTCGATCAAAATGTGACTAAATAAAGTAGTGCAGTAAACAAACTACTCGAACACGTGCCCACCCAATCCTTGGGCAGAGACAAAAAGAAGGAAAATCAAACCTTCCATATGACCATCCCACCAGCGTACAACCAAGTAGGGTGGGATTGCATGAGAGTACATCAGAAGGTCGGCAAGCGACGCCATCTTGATTTTTATGTTTAAACGCAAAAGTAAAAAATTTCGCTAAGTTTCTTTGTGCGCCTATTTATATACATATTACGAACGTTCGTTGTTGTTTGAAAACAACGCACGCAACAACCGAATGTTCTAAACGAAGATCTGATTTGGAGCAGAATAAAGTATGTGAAGTCAACAAAGCTACAAAAACGAATCATGGTGTCGTTACGAAAATAATACAAGTGCACGAGAATTCGATTAGTGCTTTCATAGATCCAGGTAGTACTCGTACATTAATTAAAAGAAAATGTGCTGCACAGTAAAAAACTTTCAGGTGTCAAATAACACCACTGCTCGGATAAAGCAATATTATTAACCTATGAGTGTATTTTGTACCTTATAATACACCGCACTAGTGGGGTTCAAAAGTCTGGTTATTCCTTAGGTGTTCTTTTTCCCCGTTAGGTGAAAATTTATAACGTGTTAAATATACGACGCGAAACGGTGTTATTTATACACCAAATGAATAAATTTTACGAGCATGTTCGTTCTTGCTTAATGTGAATTATCCGATTGTTGTGAAAAAACCTCAAACGGTGTTTTTCTTCTATATTTGCGATAGTTACTGCGAAGTTGAAGTCTTTTTCTTGCCTTGTGTCAGAAAATAAAGACGCGAAATTGAAAAAGTTATTTAAAGTGGTGCATAACGATGTGCAAAAGTTTGCTTTAGTGGAGAGTGAAAATGATACAATTAATTTTATTGACTTTGTTAGTGCGTGTGTTATAAGCAGCACAATTCCCCTAAATAATTCCCTAAATAATTCAAAAGTCATTTTGTCATTTTTCCTCTCTATTTCATAAACAAATCTGTTCTCTTGACCAGCCATATAAACCTTTTCAAGCATTTTCCCACAATTTTCTTGCACTCAAGAAAACTAAAGTCCAAAATTCTTACATATCATAAATTTTCATGAAAATCCAAACATATCTGCTTAGTCCAAGAAAACATTCTTGGCAACAATTAAAAGGTCAATAAATTCTTCGCTTTATTGCCTAAAAAGCAAAATAAAGCAATATCTAAGTCTCGTGCTGCACTCAATTCGTGAAATTTGATGCGCGCGAAAGCGATTAACGTCATGACCGACTTTTGAGGGAAGTAATTAAGAAAGTTGACATGGGTTCAACGATTTCGAGGTGACGAGTCATCGTTTATGTTGAGATTATCATTATCGGAAAATCGAGAAGGGACCAGAATAAATATAGCCGAGGTAAGTAAGAAAAGTCAGTTCAGTTCAGTTCAGTTCAGACTAGAAAGTGAAACCTAACAGTAAAAAATCAACAGTGAAAATTGTGAAGATGTGTCTTAATAAGAAAAATTAAATTGTAATTAAATTGTGAAGAAGTGTATTACCGAGGAGAAGTTAATAAAATAACATACCTCACATAAATCTTTTGCGCATATACACTCCTCCAGGGCTGGTGATTCTTACCCAAAAGCACTCCCAGTCCTTTGTCGGTCCCCTTGCAAGACAATAAACCGAAGGGGCGGCATAAAACACGTGTATGTTGATAAGAATTAATTATTTCTAAATATTCTAAAATACTTCATTTTTCCCTAAGGTGTATTAAAGTTCAACGTGAGCGTTGAGAACTTTTTAATTTCGGTATTATGTGACAATACAGAACTCGATTAGGAAGTTTTTAATTTTATAGTGCATCAAACTCCACCGTGTGTAGACAACATTTTTCAAATCAAAAAATTTTTGAACGAAGGTATATTTTTAAGTGTCTCAAAAGCTGTTTTATTGCACTCGAGATTTTTTATTTTTTGTAAATCTTAAAAAACTCAAGTAACATTTAATTACAACAAAGACGTTTTTGAGTCCAGTATAATTAAGGTTCTTTTATTTAGTGTATTTTAAAATTTGTTAAAAGAAAAGAGTAGTAGAGAACATTGTGCTACTCTTATTTCTCAGAAAGATTGGTGTCAATCGGAACCCAAACGGAAGAATTTTGTCCAGGTCTTTTACGTAGGTGTGATGCTGGTATTGAGAGTTTTCCAAAAAAATAAAAGTGAATGTTGAAATAACAAAGAAGGTAAATAATAAAAAATATTGTAAATTTATGCCAATTAAGTGTTGCCAATTAAGTGCAATTTATAATCGCCTTTTGCGAACTGTTCCGAAAGTACCTGAAGAATATAATTGGAAGGGTACATTGGAAGATCGGTCCCGAAGGAACGCAATCAACAGCATTGTAAATTTCCTACCAGAGTCTTTGGGTTTTTATCCTAGCAGGGAGGATAAAGTATTGTGGGCAAAGGCTACTGCAAATATTTTCCCAAATTTATGCATTGGGGAGGACCCTAATAATTACGTAAGCGTAATATTACATATTTATGAAATTTTGGTGATATTATCGTTACTTTCAGAAAGTTTTTATGACGATTCCAATAGAGGAGGTTATTTTGGTCATCGACTAAGAACAGTAAATAGAGTAGCTGGCAATTCTTCTCGAAGGGGGAAAAAAAAAGAAAACGACCCTCAGAGCAGGAAACTAATTTACAAAAAGTGAAGGAAGAAGTAAAATGGTTGAAAAGTGCATGTCCAAAAGCACAACTGGAAGAAATATTTGTGAAAATGGAAAGGACGTTTCTTTACAAATGCAGGTTCAGCAAAGAAAATCTTTTACTTGAATTTCCCTGATTTCTAGACACCCCTGGGTTGGTAAGGGGAGTACCCTTGTAGTATTGATGATAATGAAGTGTGAAGTTTATGTTTCAGATAGAGCATGACTTTTACTTAAAATATGGGGAGCGTTCCAGTCGTTTGGTACAAAATTGGGCACAAATAAGAAATAGCGTTACAATTTCCGCTCAGAAGCACAAAATAAATATTTATGATGAGGACGTGGCAGATGAAGACAGTAAGTAATATTTTAAATATTATCGTTGTTTTTATGAAACCGTACGCTTTTCATTAAAACAACGACTGCAGTGTTTAACATGATGGTACTTATATTAAGTTCAAATGTAAATATTTTAGAATGGGATGACACAACACACGCATTTCTGGTGCTTCTGAAGATACTGCTACCAGTTGGAAAGAAACTTTAGAATTATTATATACAAATGAACACTTTATAAACTATGTTCTTCAAGAAAGTATCTCCGGACAATTTGAAAAATATATTTCATAACATAAACTGATTAACCACCGTTTGTAACGACGAGAGGGAAAAGAAAATAAATTCGTTGTCCCTAAAGCCGTATGCTGGAGAATCGTTAAATACTGTCACGATGACCATGGACATTTTAGATTAGATAAAAGAATTGAGCGAATCAAGCAGAGACGAGCAGAGCTTCCTCCAACAAAGCTTGATCAGAGAGTTTAGTATCGCACGCAGAAACGCACGGACGCGTCTTCGCTTAACTCGAAGAACGTTTTCCTTTATCTAATAAAAGTACTGTACTTATCTACATTCGGCCGTTTTCGTAAATAATCCCTTGAATGTGCTCTCCTCTCCTTTTATCCTGACATTTATATTTAGAAGTTTGCAATAATTGAGTAATAAGTTGATTCACAGTTCCTGCAACTTTTCCAACAAAAGATTTTTCATAAAACTTCTTTTTTTAAGTTATTGTCCCCAACTTCTTTGAGAATTTCAACCACTAAAGGGGTCCTGGAGTATGCCTTTTGAACAAAAACATACTTTAAAAATATCGATAACAAAATTAATAATCGTAAAGATATTGCAAAGATGTTAATACAATGTTATCTATTTCTACAGGCATACCTTTTTAATTCTAGACTCCATTCTGAAATACAGTGTAGTGCTGTGAATAAATTTACAAAAGATCTTAAAAAATACGAGAAAGACATGTCTTCTTCTTATTACTGTCAGATGACACCTTACGAAAAAGTATTCATTTGCTTCCTATCTAACACTTAAGATACAATAATCAAACAAACTGCATATAAGGATAAAAATAACATATTTTCGTCTTCAAATGAACAACAGTTTCCATACATGAGTAAAATTTCATTTAAAAATTAAGTTTAAATTAGTGAACAAAGATTAGTGATCAAGAGAATACAAATATTATTTAATCTATTCATGCTTTACGACATTATTTTCAAATATTACTCCATTATTTTAAAAGTTAAAGAACTTTAACTGTTACATTTATGTATGTATTTGTTTGCAATATCAAAATGTATATATATAAAGGAATGTTTCTTTTCCACTCGTAATTTAACACAATTTTAATCAATGTACAAAATATAGTTCGAAAGATACGATTTAAACAGAAGGCAAGGTAAGTATATTATAAAAGTAATTATTAATAAAATATAGGAGTATAAAATATTAAAACTTTACAATAACTTCTGATCGAACAATCTCCACAAAGTCTTAACAATTTGCACAATTTATCAACTTATCGGCTTTATTTTACGAGAAGATGTGATTAGCGGGACTAACTGCTGTTGACTCAACTGATAATGTTAAAATAATTTAATTTTTGTTATCAGATATGTTAACTGGACTGTTGTTTGTTATAGGTGAAACTTGTACTGTTCTCACACTCGGTTGGTCATCTAAAGTGGATCAGGATTTCATAAAATAGGCGGCGTGTTGCTTCCGGCAAGTTAGCAAATCTTTCTTAGACCATATCGGCCTTGACCTTTTGCCTTTTTTCTTTTTAAGGGCCTAGATACTTTTGAAAATGTTTTACTCCTGCACTGAATTCTTTGCGTTTTATAACTACCAAATTAGTAAACCATGTATTTTCAAGCAGGTTTTCTTTTACATCTATAATTTTTCGGCTCTCCTCGTCTACACTTCTAATTTGTTCCTTGGCTTCTTGTTTTAGTTGACTTTTTCGGCTCCAATTACCAGTTCAAAAAGACTTCTTCCGGTGGACGTAGCTACACTCCGTAGAATTTATAACATACTAAAGCCGAGGGACGAACTTATAAAATTTTTTCGGAACATGCATCAACAGCTTCGATTGTACTAAAATGCTAGGTTGATGATCTGAATACAAAATCCATCCTGCCGGAAATGATTCTGTATGGTTCGCCAAAAACTTCGCTTTGCACGTTTATCTTCTTTTGTACAGTTGTACAGTTTTAAAGCAGTAAATTCAGCAGAATTTCATAGATCTATCAATGACTACTAACAAAGAATGATAACTTTTTACGGTTGATGGTAAGCATTCTAAATGATCCACGTGACGTGCGTAAAGAGGGCTCTCAATCTTTTCAATCGGATTAAGATTTGTGGCGTCAGCTGCTTGGCTGCGTTCAGATGCGAGCTGTGCTTTCGGCCGCATCTGAACATTTGTAGGGTTTTCAATTCGCTTGATGGCGAAGTTACTTGCAGTCGAGCGACTTCCAGTCTGTGCAGTTGACAATGACTTGTCATGCCTCTGCCGGTTTTTGTTTTCTCTTCAGTCTTAAAAAAGATCTTACGAATCGAGTCCTTTTATGTTCAAGAATTTTTCGTCCATCGTGAATTACTACAGCAGCCAATAAAAAGCTAGAGTCACCGACCATCTTGTGCTTTCTCTAACAACTACATATGTAATTTGGGATAACGCTTACCGTTCGAATTTTCGCTAGACTTCCTTAAGATTACAGTAGCTGAACTCAGTGCCTCCGTCCATCAACGTCACAGGAAGTCTTACTTGTTAAAATCCACTTCGTCCAGAGCAAGAGCAGTTTTCTCCACTGGAAGTTTAGTTAATAAAGCATATTTCTGTGTCGATCTTTGTCTTCTTTTTCAGGTGACGCCTTGACTACAGGCCGGCTAATTTCCCAATTTTCAGTCAGAGAGACTTATTTGGATTTTGGACCCGTAAGGATCATCTATAATATAGAGGCTAGTCTCGGCTTAAACGACCCGAGACTATCATACTCAGCGACAACCCCAACTCAACAGTGGGTGCCCTCAGTAGCGTCCACAGATTTCCTCCTTATCGACCTGATTTTCTCGCAGCAAGTATGTATTATTTATAAGTTCAGGAATGTAATAATTTTGACGTAATGTATTCTCTATTTTTGGCTTGTTCACAAATCCTTTATTACAGCCCAAACTTCTAACTCATAACTGGAGTAGTTTTTTTCAGCATCTTTGTTTTATAACTTATGTAGAACACCGGATATAGCTTCTTATCTTCGTTGTTTCTTTGCAAAAATACTGTTCTGTCATGTCTCCAAAAACTCGAACTAGCCAACTGGTTTTATAAACGACGTATATTTTCGATTTTGCTTGTTAAGCTAGACGTGGAAAAACTAGCTCTTCGAGGACTTCTTCTATTAGAGGTAATGGATGCCTCTCTCGACTTATACCATCCTGTTTGTTGGCCAGTTATTACTCTTTCACCCAGCCACTCCAGAGTCTGTTGGGGCAAAACGTCGGGGCTCTTATGCTTTTGAAAACTTTCGTTTCTGTACACAATTTCTCTGGCTTTATTGATGAGTGTTCTTCTATATAATTCTTTATATTCCTTCCCGTGGGACGTTACAGGCGATATCATTTACTGGCATCAAATGTTGAGTTGCCGAATATCTACGCCATCAAGGTTATTTGCAACAATTTTCCTAGTCGACTCTTTAACAAGAGTAAGGTCCCTTTCACTACGCAGCATTGCAATAAAAACATAACCACTAAGTTTAAACCCGATATGCATGTCCGGAACAGGAATTACGTTGACTTTGTGGCTTCCCTTTTGTGCCTTCCCTATTGTGCCTGTTTTTGAGGACACTTAGGGGCAATATATCCAAAGTCATTGCAGCTTGTGCACGATGCTGCACCCGTTTTATGAGAGTACTGGTTATTTGCATGTGATTTTCCACTACAATTGAAGTATCTCCATTTCAAAGTTATTCAATTATAATATTTTCTAGGCGTTATAGCTTCTGGACTTCTGGTCTAACTGATTCGCTCTTAAGTTTCTCATTACCTCATAAACCTTTAAACCTTTCTTCCAACGTACGAAACGGCTTTGTTGGTAACTTCATCATGAATAACCTTAATAAAGTGTGCTATCAAGGATCTATCGCCTACATTTCAACGGCTGGCAGCTTTCTTCGTTGAGAGCATATAATCCAAGTAGGTTTCATCAGACTTTGTAAGGAACTGTGAATATCCGTTCTAATGGGTTTATTTCTAAATTTAGAAATTAAATTAAATTTAAAGTTTGCTAGTTATGAACACCTGCTGAGATTTCAATGGCAACTTTAGTTATCCCATTCAGAAGCCGCCTGGCGTACAGATATTTCTGCACCTCGTTCCAGCAACAAACGAAGACAATATCTTGAGAAGCTTTCTGTCCAAAATATAATAATATCCTGTACTGTCTTTCCGTTGAAATATTCCAAAGAATCCCGCACATCTCAATACGGAATTATTATAAGTTTCAACCGACATACTGCTTTCACCAGTTTCTTCTAGATTCAAAACCGATATATCTTCGGTTTCTTTATTGTCTTGATCACTTATTGCATGAAAAATGACCTTGTGTCCCACCGATTTGATTGAGTCTAAAAGATCTTTTACACATTGCTTTGCTGTTTTTTTAAGTTTCTTCGACAAGAGCGATTTATAAACTTTGCACTAAGCCTTTTTTTAGTCTGTACCTGCATGAAAGTTCGCGTTCTTTTAGCGAACACTACAGTTTGAAAGTACTCAGTTCCTTTGATGTTTTCATAAAAGAGTCATGTCCACAACCATGCCGATATATAAACGCTTTTCAAAATTATTCTTTAAAATGTATCAAAATCGTTCAATTCAAGTTAACGTTACAATTAAGAGTTATGTTTTGCACTTTTACACTATGCGGTTTCACTGCACTTTTCTGGAATGTAGTCACTAAAATTTACCTTAATCCAATTTCTGACACTATTTATGGGAGAATAATTCTTTTTCAAAGTTTTATAAAAGCAATTCGACAAAATTGTATCCAATGCACATGATATTAATTTCTTCATTTACTTATTTCTTTTTTTTCTCAATACAAGTATTACTTAATTTACTCATGACATGAAGACATTATTTTGAAATGTTATTTCATTAATTAAGAAGCTCTATTCTTTGTTCTTTTTATTAATACTGTAAGTGTTACATGTATTTATTTATCCAAAAATCTAACCTACATACATATATATGGGTTAATAATTCTTTTCAGGTTTAAAACTAGTAATTTAATTTAACAAAATTTCATTCAATACAAATAATATAGTTTCAAAAGTAAGAACAATTCAAGGTACGATTTGAGCAAAACGTAAGTACTATGAGTAATTACTAAAATATATGATAAGATATGTAAACTTTACAATATCTACTTCACAAACAATCTTTGCAATATCTAAACAATTTACACAACTGATGAAAATTCAGATAATCAGGATGGCTGTAGTGTTTACACAAGGATACAATTTTATCAAATTAGTGAGAGGTTCCTGATCAATGTGGAAGCCAATTGGCCACTAGAACTTTAAAACATAAACGGGGAAGTTGCTCATGGTTTACCCTGGCCGTCACGTGCAATTTTTTCCAACACAAATATATTTCATCGCAACAAATTTGTACGTAGAGACTACAGATGGCAGCAAAATTTTACTTGTATGCACACAGAAAAAACAGCATTATGCAAAACAGAATTAGTGTCTCTAGACCGCGATTGACTCATTCTCATAAAATATTCAAGAATTTAACTAGAAATTTTCGACTTTTCAGAGAATGTAATTATATGAAATAAATTGAATTGAATGAATTATTAGCTTCCCAGTGGTCCAAGTATTGAACTCAGAGACTGAAATTGTATCAAACATATGCGTATTTTCCAAGCTGAAGAGAAAATGTGAAGAATTATATTTTCTTCAAATTAAAGAAGTACTTTTGTTGAAATTTTAAGAAAACTTTTTTAGATCACAAATTCTTTTATATGATTTGAAGAAAATTTTATGTAATCTGGCAGCAACAAGCAAAAATAATCATGACTTAGCGGGCTTTGTGCAATATTGGTAGTGGAATACATACAAGAGTAACATGCATAAAGCTCTTGTGTGCGCATTGCTCATTAACGGTACACGGTACGTACGGTTTGCGCGAAATCTAGACGCATAGGAGAAGTTTGATATCGGCTCAAGCCGGTAGTTATATTTTGGTTCCGTGGTGTGTAGTGTCGGCATAAAATTTGCATAAAATTTCCCAGTCGGCAATTTTGGATTTCATGAAAAATTCATCGACTATTTCTTTAATGAAAACTTACTAAAATTTCGTGCGCTACTAATGAAGCATTCCGTATTGGAGAGAAAAGGCTACTTCCAATTCTCGATGGACTTGTAATCCAGCACTCGTTAGTGGAAAGATATTTCGCAATTTTCCTGCGATTTGAATAAGGAAAATCGTCAGAGAAACAACATAGGTACTTCTACTTCTCGATTACAATGTAATTGGTAAATATTCGCTGTCAATGACAGTTATTGAAATCACGAGGAACAGCGAGTGATTATGTTTTTACATGTTTATTTGCCGGCGATTCGTGCTGAGAAAATTTTTGAGCTGCTGCCGCATTATTAACACTAGAACTACGGAGATGCTTAAAAGAAGGATAGAAATAATACGCTGAATAATGCAACTGAAAGAGAGGCTACCGGTCAAAATGACCGGCTTCGTAGTTCTAGTGTTAAAGGAAACTTTAAAGCGAAGAGGTGTGTAAGCCAAGTTTGAAAAGTGATTAAGTGAAAAGTGTAAAATTTAGTACGGATAAAGGTAAGTTTTGTTGAATTTCTTTTCTATTAAGATATAATTATAAAGTAATTATAAAGTTGAGTGACAACCTTCTGCGCCTCTATCTTATTCTCAGCAAAGAGTTATTGCATTGTCTTGTCTTTGGCTTTGGAGGAGGAAACCTTTCCTATAAATCAAATCACATATAAATACGTCTGCTTGCCATATGAAAATGAACTTGTTTTGATACCCCTTCTTCATAATATAATATAGTAAGTAATTGCAGGTTTTATTTAAATAAACTCTAAAATCTTTTTAGAATAATGTCAGAATCTGCAACCAAGGGAGTTCTAAGGAGGTGCAATGCTACTCTGCATTTGCAAAGCAGCGATTTTGTTACAGGTAAGTTGAGTTTTATTATGGAATTTATTGTTTATTAAATTAATATTTTTTGAATATCCATGAAGGTTAAGAACTTTTGTTTATCTTGAAGACGTCTCAAGAATTTAAATAAATATTTATAAATATAAATCTACATGTATTCATATTAACTACAATTTTCAGATCCTTTGGGCAACGCTGAAAATAAAAACCCACAAGAAAAAATTTTCAATGAATTGAAAGGTACAAATTACAAAAAAAGCAATTTATCCAAAAATTAACTTAACTAAACCAATTTAAAATGTGCTGTTCTGTTAACATTTTCCTATAAATATATATAAGTTTTCTTTTGTGTTGCTACCTACAAATAATTAAAATATTTTTGATTTTAGCTTACATTGACTGCAAAATTAAAATTATTGAAGGTGCATTCGCAATTCTCTAATATTTTCATTCTTTAATGTCGAATTTTTGTAGAGCAAAATAAGGAAATAATAAAAAATCAAGCAACCATAATTTCGTTACTTAATCAAACAATAAAGAAAAGTATTGTCCTGGAGGACAGCACATTATGTTTTCCTCTAAAAACCAAAGATGAGTTAAAAGCGATGGAGAAACTTATTTCCGAAAATAGCGAAAAATATGTAATTTGAAAATTTATTAAAAAAGCAATTCTTTTCGAAATTTTTTCCTTGCAGGTTGGAATAATTAAACATATAATTTCTCCAGACGGACTTCAAAAAAATTTTAATCGTCTTTTCGACAGTGATATCATTATTAATTTTAATTATGATGGAGTCAACGGAAAAGAGGCTTTTAAAGATTACCAAGCTCTTAATAATGCTATATTCAGTAAGTTTTTAACTCTTATTGCAAATTTTCGGACAGAATTTTACCCTACTACTTTAATTACAGAAGCACAACAAAAGGATGGCTTCACGGAAAAGCAACATACAAAAGAAATCAGGACATGCTTTAGACTCCATAAAAATAGATATTTTAAAAATTTATGCCTGAAAAATAAAACGGGAAAGCATTAACAGTTGTGTCCAAAGTTTAAGTT
>QYTT01095518.1:1954-14128 GCA_006980735.1 Dasypogon diadema
CCTAAATAGAAAAATTTAAGCACTTATTTATAGGTCATTATGCGATAAAAATATTAAAGGAGGCTAAAGCATCAGGTGGAGGAAAAATTGAACATCTCTAAGAAATATGTAAATTTATTCAGTTCTTTTAATTAGTTTTATGAGAAATTATAATATTTTGTTTTATTTTTTTAGTTTAAAAAACAAAATTACTATATTTTTTATTTCTTACTGTATTTATTCACGTGAAGCATGTTTTAGGGTCCATCATATCCTTATGAAAAGATATTATGCGAAATATAATTCTTCTAGAGGATATAGTAGGTAATATGTATAATAGCGTTTGCCATTATTAAGACATTTGTATAAAAAGGAAAAATTTGAAAAAACTCCTTTTTATCGTCCCGAAAAAAAACATTTCTAAAAACTACTGAAGTCATTCCTTAGAGTACCTAAAAAAACGTTTTTGTGCCAAATTTCACCTCAATCCCCCTCTCCACTAATTTAGATAAATTCATATAACATAACGTTAGGTAAAAAGTTATCTCATTTTGATTTAAACTATTCTTGCGTGCGCACATGTGTTTAGAGTGGCTCGCCGCCCATCTATTAATAAAGAAAGTCCTCTATTATTCGTATGTACACACAAGTTGATCCATTTTATGATTATGAATTCTATGAAATTATTTTCTTTCCAATTTTGTCTTTATAATAAGCGGATTAATTAAATTAATGTACATGTTCTAAATTTCCAACATATGAGTATTATTGCCGCCAACATAGTATTTCGAGGTAGGCACTACCTCATTTTTTGTTACAATTGTTAGTACACTATACAAAATCTATATTTTTGATAGATTTCCAAAAGAACTTGTAGAAATATTTCAATATTAACAAGACTAACAAACCAATTAAAAAAATTTTTAGAATCAATGGTTTTTTTATAACCAAATTGCTCTAAAAAGTAGAAATTTTTTTTCGGTGATTATAAGCTGATCAGAATAATTTTCAATATTCGTAAAAGGAAAGCCAATGGGCACTTGGGTGGAAGAATAGTTCATCATTTTTCGGTGGATTAGGTAATCCGCCATATTGGATTTAGAACGACGTGATGTAGTTCATCGTATTCTATTCGTCAAATCCCTTCATTTGATACCAATGTCAAATTTCAATCACTAAATTTGTTCTATACATAATATCGAATATAAGAAAACCATTGAAAAACGGAGGAAGTTGACTTTTTTACAATAAGTTTGATTCTGAAAACAGTATATATTTTTATAATATGTCGAAATTGTTTTCTCTAAAATTTAATACAATTAGCCAATAGCATTTGTACATCCTGTCAACACATATAAAAAAAAACCAAAAAACGCCCACATCATTAAATGCGACTTAACTTCTAGAAAAACTTTCGTATATATCCGTTTTCTCAGGAATTCTCAGTAAATTAATTTTACCCGAAATTACTCCACTCGCATACGAGCATTCCACTTGAAAAGGATCCGTAGTGCTTCGAGGCAAGAAATAAGTAGAAAATCAGCGGGTGGCGGCATTGATTGGAATCACTTTCATTAACATTTTGTGGAGCATTGGAAGTTCTTTCCCCTGATAATACTTTAGATGTTGTTAGACGTGTGGGGTACGATAATTAATTATTCTTTGCCCCCCCTTTGGGAACAACTGTATGCACACTTATTATACATTGGATGTAGGTATCTAATCCTCTTTTGTAGAACACAAAAAGAAAAAGGATATTAAAGGTAAAATTTTCGTCATTTTTAACAATTGCCTTCTTTGTGGATGAGTTTGGGAATTCTCTTCAAAGCGTTTGAATTGTTATGGGATGGGACCGAATCCCCAGAGCTCACTTTACATATTTGACAGGGCATGAGTTAGATACCTGGTTCTAATTCTGAAAGAGGGGCACTACTGTTCTAATAAAATTACATACATCAGCATATTTTCGAAGATATTTAAAATTCCTAAAAGTCATAGCTCGGATTTTCAAAATATAATTACAGGCTCCGTACGTTTCTGATTCGAAGGAAACAAGAACTTTGTCTTTTTCATAGCTTTCTATTTTTCTTTGCACAATATCAAAACTAGATAAAAATTTCAAAATACATATTACTAAAAACGCAACAACAAATGAAGGTAGTAACAAAAGCGAAGCAACAAAGGAAGGTAGGAACAAAAGCGCAACAACAAAGAAAAGCCAGTGCCACTGTTGCGATGGTTTTCCATCTGTATAAATTTTCTTATGGTCTCCGACAAGAGTCTAATAATTTCGGGTTTCGTTAAAGTGATATGTAAAGCTCACTGTTAGTCATCATGAAAACAAGAAACAGAACAATAAACATTGCTATTTAGGTTCAGAGATTACATCGTACAGTGTACCAAAACATGACATTTTATACAAAAAATCGTGATTTTGAAAACCATAGTTTCGAGTTAAAGTAAAAGTAGACTCTGAGTAAATATAAATAATAGTGAAAGCTGCAGTAAGTCATCAAAACTTTCACAGTTATATTAATAAATATAAAAACATTATTTTATATTCTTGCTCTCAGGCACAAGAAAATCGAATGAGGATCAGCTATTGATGGACTTCATTAAAAGAATATACAAATTACAATAGACAGAAAAATAATATAATCAACTTAGATATTTTCAAAAAACCAATACATACCGACAGATATCATATCACTATTTCCAGCACACATATGTAGCAATAAAATCCATGGTTCATCGATTAGTATCCATCTCCATTTATCTGCGGAGAGTTGTAAAATGAAAAATTTTATATATTCTAAATATAACTTGAATTAATGATTTAGATCAAGAAATAATGAAGCAACAAAAGCGAACTAACTGATTTCCTACTGGTTACAAATAAAACAAGCTAAGGTGGAATGGGTTCGCAAAAGAAAGCCCAGGTGTTGTAATCTCTTAATAACTTCGCAGTAAGCACAACCCGTGTATAGGTGATAGTATATGAAGGTGATTTATATATAGACGCGACCTTTAGAATTTAAAACTAAGAATTTCCCGGTATAATTATTAAATGTTAAATGTTTTTATTTTATTGTTTATATATATATATATATATATTGTAGGTTCCCATGTCCACGTTCTCCACCTCCTCTTCCATTGTCAAGATGCATCAGCCCGTGTCGGAACAGAGTCGATAGTATCAATAATTTTCCATACATTTTAATTTTTTGGGCATTTATTTAACTTTAAGAAAAAATTCAATTTGTAGTAACTCATATTATAACGCATTAATTGCCACCAGAACATAGGGTCATTCCCCGAAAAATCGACCAATTTAGAAGAAATTTCTGAATCGACCCTCTCAGATTTTCACGAAAGTTTGCATATTGGTAGAGATTTATGAGAATAGCAACTTTGTAATTTTTTTTAATTCTAACCTCCTACTTTTTGAGATATGTGAGAATAAAATATGTACTGAAAAATAATGAGAGTTGAAAAATTCATAACTTTGGATACACTTACCCTACATGCCACGGCCATATTTTAGCCACTATATATTTTTATGGTGGAGATCAGGGCTGTTGATTTTGAATTGGGAATACCACGAATACCCGGGTACTCGGGTGACAATCCACTAGAGAATACGGAAGCCATGGTTTGTAGGTATTGTTCTCAACTTCTGGGATTCTCATCCACAATTGTTTGCATTTATTCGATAAGAAGTCTATGGGCATGGGGACGTTCGAGTGCACCATTACGTTGCGATGATAAACGAAAGTCTGTAGATTTTTTTCTTAATTAAGAAAGAGTTTTCGAAAAACTTTCCCCTCTTTGTTTTGATATTTCACATCTTTTCACATGAATTAATTGCGGCGACTTAATAAAACGGTCGCCAAAGCTTTTTATGCCCATTTGCTAGACTGTTAGGTCCTCCGCTTTTATTGATCCAGATTTTACTATGGTTGAGTACATTTCGCATTTGGGCTTCCCATCCATCATAATTATCATCGTCGAGCTTTTTAACTTGATACAACGATGAACTTATCTATGTTTTGAAGCTCTGAACCGATAACCTGAGAGAAAATGAAAAGCAACTAAGCTAATATTATATTGACTCCATTATTGTACGAAGTACTGCAGTGAAATTATTATAGAAAATCTTTTGGACAGGTAAAGTTAACTGCGGGCATATATATGTATATTCATATTATTTGCAAGGTAAGTGTGTGTGTGTGTGTATTAACAAGTTGGCTGTGTACCCATTGCAATATAAGAAAAACATAAAAAGTTTACATTTGATATATTCAAAATACCATTTCACATCAGTTCTCAATTCCATAACAGTCCACACTTAATTTAGAAAACGATTAAAATGAAAATAATAATTTACTTTTATTCTAAATTCTTTTAAATTTACTGCAAAATTACTTAATTAATTTTGTATGAAGTTATTCTAAATCTATCTAAAACCGTATACTTTAAAAAAGGATACCATCCCTTTACAAGTGTAATAGGTTGGGTTTCTCACAATTGTGTACCGAAATTGATTTAAAGGCAAATTCTCCGCTACATCAAAGAACCGCAAAAGCTCTGATGTCACTTAAGTGAGCTTCCCTCGTTATGGTGATCTGTCAAGATAAACATTTTGAAAACGCTATCACTAGACCCCATCCCCGTGACAAAATCCCTCGGAACATAAAGCTAAACGACAGTTCGCATCAGCGCACATACACCTATACATTATCCAGGCGTATTGTGCAGTAGGTATATTTTACTTTGGTCGCGTGATAAATTCCACTGGCTATTTATGGGACTTCTCAATGTTTCTTAGACCAGCCATTTTAAGGATGGATGAATGCAGGCAACCAAAAGCCAGAGCCAGAGGCAGAGCCAGAGAAGTATATGAGTGGGGAGGATATATGAGGCGCACATCCTTACAAATAAGTTGGACTTTATACGTATGTTGGAGGAGGTTTGCTGTTACTGGATCCGTTGGCGGATGGTAGTGGCACATACATGTTGATTACTATTTATGTGAGGGATTTTCCTGTTTAGAACGCTACCTCCATGTGCACATTAAGTACGTTTTGTTGCCCTAGGACTTAAGACTTTGGGTTTTAGATTCAATAATTTGTCGACCTAAACGGATATGCTTATCCCTTTCGTGATTATAATGGTTTGTATACCATCTAATCATATTAAGATCATATTGATTTATTTTAGGGATTTACTAACGGTGTATTCTCAACATGGGTACTACCTGCAATTAATGGCTTTTGCTTACTCTAATGAGGTCTGGTTTTCACAGGTTGTATACACAAGAAAACATGCCATTTGGAAGTGAAATTAACACCCTGTCGTATTTACTTCGAAAAGATGACATGAACTCACTGCGGAAAGATAGGAATTGCTTCTTCAATAACTGGGTCATTACATTTCCCTTATTGATTTTCGTCGTACTGTCTAATAATTGGCTGTACATATATGCTGTCAGTTTATGGGCATCGCGTGAGAATTTGTGAGCATGTTCTAAGTAATAACAATCTTCACTCGCGTTCATTGTCATTATTTAAATCCCACTCTAACAATTCTTTTAATATTTTGCATGTAGCACTTAAGCCTTCGACTTTGTAGTTTTTACATTATTAAGGTACATGTGTAGTTACGTGTAGTTAGACGAGGCGAGCTTTAACGGCATTGAAAAGAAATTGTTACCAGTAAAAAGCTGTAAAAACATAATAAATGTTCTGTTACAATGTTTTAAAGATAAAAATTTGCATTTATTAGTCGCCTAAGGACAGGATTCTCTGCTAGGTTCAAAGTAGACTATATCTAGAACAGAGTCACTGTCAAATGGGGTTTTTGAAGAGATAGCAAAACTCTATCCTACTCGTCGCCAGACTTGTTTACGGCCGTGTTGACACTTTGGCTTCATAAATAAAAAAACTAATAAAGCGTTTAAAATGTTAGGGTTTATCAATTAAACACAAAATCAAAGACACTTGTTTCACCGAATCAAAACTGGAATTTAAAAAACAGTTCAAAACACCAGACTATTCTGATTTGAAGGAAAGCTTATCTCTTGACTCTCTATCAGCAGCAGCATTAAGAAATCGCTTTTTCTTTTAACTGCTGTACGTTTTTGCACACCAAAACTGTACAAAAACTAAATTAAAATGCAAAATATTACCAAAAACGCCCGTACAGACAGCGGAATTTATCAGAAGGGCATCAAGATCAGCCAGAAGGAAGCATGAATCCTTTATCTTCATGTGCTTAACGATTAATTGCATTAGTTTTTCCTGATTTTTGGCCAAAGTACTTAAGAATCTGTCTGAAAGCAGACAGGTAGCAGTCTGGATTTTCTAAGAAAGTTATCGCATAGATTCTATTTTCCCTCGTTTGCGACAAAATTAATTTGGACCTTCTTGAATAGCTCGAAACACTTGCTCTGACCCAATTGCTCGTCCTTGTTGAGTACCACAGTGATGTATACTTGATCCTTTGCTTTTTAGTCTTAATAATAACGGCTTATCTAATATAATAATAGACTGATATTGATATTTAGATGGACCGATAGGTAAAATGGGAGACTGCATCTATCAGACTTCAGTGGATCTATAATTGGAAAAGGAAACATAGTTTAGAACTTGATTCAAATAAGTTGTTTATCGATATGAAAAACTGTGTCGAGTCAGATAAATCGCCAGGAGTTTTACTAAATAATATTAAACTAAGCAAAGTTAAAAATCCAAAAACCCTTGGATTGTTAGGACCTCAGTGGCTCTCCACTTTATTTATGATTGCACTATATTTCCAGTTTCGAATTCTTTGCAGGATAAGGCTTTTCAGGATAAGTTCCATTACGTCGGAAGATATTGTGGTAGCAGTTCCTCAAGAGGTGTTGAGCTCTACAGAAATCATATTTTTGTTGGCCTCAGAAATTTAAGCATTTCATTAACAAATTCCTCATCACTTTCCCAACTTCTTGCGGCCTTCTATTTATGTTCGAAAAGGACGTTAATTTCAGCGCTTGCTGTAGATAAGAAATCGCGTTTTTGCTACCTATTAATACGAACAGAATAAAATAGTTTCGAAATATAACAATGTTTGTCTTTTGTAGTCATTAAATGGGAAACTTTTGTAATCCGATCTATCTGGAAAGGGGTAAAAGTTAGGTGTTAACTTTCTATGGAGGACTTATAGGTAACACAATAACTAATTCATTTATGTAAAACAATAAACAAAATAAAATGGGAAGTTTTCGAGGAAAATGTAATTTGTGCTAAAATTTATTGATAAAAAAGAAAATTTCCATATGTTTGTTGAGTGGAAACGTCTACGTGGATAAAGTAGATATCTAAATGTTACCTAAGGACCCACTAGGGTTTCGTACGTTCAATAGTTCTCAAGTTATGATTTGATATGTACTTGTAGGTACCTGTCCGGTCACAATTTCTTTAAGACGTCATATCTGAGTGCGGATGGTAGATGGACCTACCCTACATACCATACAATTATTTTCTTAGAATGAGCCAACGAATAAAGGATTGGCATCTCAAACCGGGACCAAAATAGATAGCTCCGCTTTTCGTGGTATATAAGAATGAGAGTGTAGAAATTTAAATTTTTTCTATGTGAGGTAGGTTTCGAGAATGCAACCAAGGAAGGAATTAATATTTGGACTCATATTAGAATATCTGGGTTATACATGGATAAAGCAGATAGTATCGTTAAATGTTACGTTTAATTTCCTACAGAAAATTGAGTCGAGTTTACTAAATACTAGACTGCCAAAAATTAGTCGATGTTTGACTTGCTACCATATCTAAACCCATAGCAGCATTAACATACAGAATTTAGTTCTTGAACATTACAATACCTACCGATTTATTGTTTTATTGGGTTTATTGACACGTAGTTCTGCTCCAACCACATAGATATACGATTCAGTTCTACTGACAAGACTTGCACTTGCGAAGCCAAAGGATAAATTCAGTTTTTTTAGTGGTGCTTATTATAATTGATTAGTCACCAAAGACTTTCTCCCATCTGATTATTAGTTTTTCTATTCCAACTTTAAAAAGTTCTGAAGTCCTGGATTCATAAAGCTCAACCATTGCATTTTTTAACCCTTCATAAGAATTGATTTTTTTTTCCAGCTAAAATGTTCTGCAAGAATCTGAAAAGATAATAATCAGATGGGGCAAGGTCTAGTAAATATGGAGAATGACGGAGAACTTCCCATTCTTTTTGTTATGTAATCCTTGCAGCAGGTGACTTTCCAATTCCGATATAATGTTGGACGACAACACTTCTCCTGTTAATCAAAACAGGATGTTTTTCTGAAATTGCCACTTTTAATTGGTTAAGTTGATCACAATAAACGTTTGCAGTAGCGGTTTCCCCAACATTAAAAGGTTCAAAGTGAACCACACCGTAGATATTCCACCAAACATAAAGCAAGATTTGAGTTTCCATGCATATTGGATTTTGCAGTTTTCCTTAGTGTTTCGTCAGTGGAAAGCCATTGCTTTTTCCTCACTGGGTTACCATAGAGAACCCATTTCTCATCTCGCGTTATGAAACATTAAAAAAACGAGTAAATTGCATATGGAAGATCCTTGCAATTTGTTCTCATCATTGAGAACACGAAAAATCCATACACTGGCGTGTTGAAATTGAATCTCAAATGGCATTGAACTGTTGATCAAAAAGCGTCCATTCTTTCTGGAATTCCCTCAATTCTTTGGCGAAAATTTCCTTTTACAAAAACCTGCAAAGTGTCTTCATCAAATTCAACTGAAGGATCACTTCTTGGGGCATCTTCAAGGTCAAAATTACTACTACGAAATCTGTTGAACCCTCGTTGGCACTTGTGGATGTCCAAACAATTTTGATAACTTGTATTGATATTTGCAGTTGTCGTAATTGATTTTTGCCCGCAAACTGAAATAGCATACAATACCTAATATGTCCTTCTTCAAGCTTACTGTTTTCATTTCGCAACGGGTATTTAACACTTTTTAAAAAAATCTCAGCTGAATGCACGACGTGCGCACACTGGAGGAATCAAAATTAAAAAACAAGTGAAAAGTATATGACAACAGAAACGACATTACTTATGGGTACCCCTAACACACGACTTTTATTTTACATATATGGCTGAAATTATAGCAATTACTGTACTTTCTGATATTGATTTTTATCTTCAAAGAGTTCTGTCGAGGCATATGTCCTAAGGAGGTGCTTTTAAAGATATAAATTTTTTTCAATATCTGGATATTAAATAGAAATGTGTTTAATTTTTACCTTTCACACCTTTCAAAAATAAAAATAAACTTTCTTAGAGATGAGATGCATGTTTAATATCTCTTCCATTTATATAAGGACATAGGCAATAAAACAAACAAAAGATCACTTTTTCTTGATTTTATTGACATTTTTATCTACAATTCACTATTCTATAAACTATCTTATGAACGAGATATGTATTTACACTGGTACATATATATAAATACTTTTATTTCTCAACACTATTTATCTATCTTCATTTTTCTGACAATTTGAAAAATAATTATCATTATCATTGCCATGAGTACTCACAACTGTAAATTCTGAATTTGCTCCAGGGCTTAAATTGCTCTTAGGCTAAATTGAAAACGTCAATTAATCATATTTCTGCAAAATAAGCGTTTTTAATTTGTTAATCCTTTCATTTTAGTGACTAAAAGGGTGATTGTATCTACTTTACGTATTGATCGGTTGACGTTCTAAATCCAGCTCCAACAATAACGGTACAAGGATGTCGGCACATACATGTCTTTTAGCTTGATATGCTTTTTTCTAATTAGTTTACAATTTGTTCTCTTTGCTAGGGAGGGAGAGAAAGTGATAAAATTAAGAAGTAAGGAAAAGTTTCAGAGTAATTGTAGCTAAAGTGTGTCATTGACTCATATGAATAAAAACGAATACAGTAATCCCTCGATATACGTCGACCCGATATACGTTATTATGGAATACGTTGCATTAGATTTTGTTTTCGGTTTCGTTATACATCGATACAGCCTTGATATACGTCGTTTGATTCGATTGTCTTTTCTTTAAATATTCTAACTTTTAAAAACTCTGTCAGTAAGCTGACATAAATCTCAAATCTAGAAACGTCACCTCATATGTCATTGTCGTCTGTTGTTGTGTGTATGGCTCAAAGTTTTTATTAAATAAAAGAACTATTAGAGAAGTAAATAATACATCTAACAACCAAGAAGAGAGCAGATTATCATAACAACTTCTTTTAGAAGCTTTTAAATTGTTGGGTAAAATTACAATGAATTTAAGGTCATGTGATCATGATAAAGAGAGAGAGTAAATTAATGTTTTCACTGAAAAAATCAACGCTGCAATAAATCCTTATAAGGAACTGTACAAAGAAAAAATGAGATCCTCGCTGGTATAGCCAAAAATTAATGATTTCCCTCTTGGTTGTTGAGCCAACCAATTTTTATTAATTTTCTTCTTAATAATTTTATTTAACGTATGTTTTCTGTTCTATTTTTGTTTTTTGTTTATCTAAAATAAATTTATACATATCTTAAAATATTTTTTGTTAATAAGACCTCAGAAAAATGACATTGTTTTATTGAAGGTCTTGACATACGTCGTGGTTTGGCCGGAACCAAGAGCGACGAATATCGAGGGATGACTGTAAATGCTTTCACTGGTATTTTCAAGAGAATATTTGAAATTACGGTGCCAATTGCCAAGTTTTTTTTCAGAAGCAAAAACCACTTGCTAGAGCATTTAATATAAAACTTAAGAGGAAGCAATTACTTAAATATTATTCATATGGCTTGTTATGTATATATATAGAGATGTTAAATGCGTACGACGAAGTAAAATTCCAGTTACAGTGACATGGCTTTGACATATAATTTCCAAATGAACTGAGCAAAAAACATTCAATTATCACACTTCGAACCCCTTAGAGTATAACCTTTGAAATCTTTGATATGTCATGTGTGCTTGATGTTTCGCCAAGACGAAAACGCTAAATTCAATCGATACTGAAATTGGCATATTACAAAAAAAGTAGAAATGTCATTGATTTTGATGGTGTGTTTTGAATCTTGATATATTAAATTTTCGTCCTGAACAAACGAGTGAGAAGCGAAAATCTGTTTAATATTTACTTTAAAGTAAAATTTGTTCACAGAAATAATTTACTTAAAGCAATACATTCACATGCTGTTTTAACGCGTTAAATGCGAGTATATACGTCTGTTATTACATGACGTATTACGAGTATACTCGTTTTTTGGAGAAAAGCTACCGTTTAGCATGAACATATTAAATTGCAGTAAAAAGTAAAAACAATCTCATTTAATTGTATATTTTATTTATATTTTAATTAGAATTGCAATGTTTATTTTATTTTTATCAATAAATTTTCAAAGTGATATCGAAGTTTTTTTTATTTTTATAAACCGAGTTGATTATTTTTGTTGGTGTATTGGGTATTCCCCGAACTGCATAATTTGGTTGGTAGGTTGAATTTTCCATGCATGAAGGACATCCCCCATGTGAAGTAGAAATAAATATCTATATAATTAAAACGCTAACGTGAGAGTTTGTGATTACTCCTGTGAGTTTGTTTCTGCATCGATTTTAATGATTCCAGCACTATACGAAAGCTTATCAATTGAATATGGAACATCAGTAATAACTCTTAAAAAAACAATAAAATAAATAATAAATAAAAAAATAAACTTTAATAAAACTAAAGTAGGCGAGAAACAGAATTGTGTCGTGGAGCAAACCGAGTTATAGTTGCCAGAAAGTGATATAAACAAAATTTTAGCTTTTTTGTGCTTTACCGATTTCCTTCAATCCCAGTAAGGCTATTTAAGGTTACTTGGAAAAGTGCTCTATACCAAATATTTCACCTTTTTCATTTTAATAGCGATGATGTAGTTCTTTATACCAAGCGCAAAAAGGTCCTCTTGATGAAAACAACAATGCCAAATTGCACCAAGTAACAGTGAATCGGAAGAGGAAGAGGAATGACACTGACTTAGAAGAGGAAGAAATGCAATACGGAGAGAAAGAAAGATTTTTATTACATTGCAAATTTCTTCATTTTGAAAATATCCAAAACATGACTTCATATAGTGAAATTTATAAAAATTAAACCTGTTG
>QYTT01095520.1:0-10508 GCA_006980735.1 Dasypogon diadema
GAAATATCTGCATCTGTAACAAGTTAATACGTGCAATCATTAAGACGATTGATTGTTATCGTTTCCTCCCAAAAATTGCGTGCACACACAGCTCGATCGATAGAGTTAATAAGGTTACAGCACGCTCGGCTCTTTCTATAGTTAAAGGACATGTAACAGATATTAAATAGATCCTAAGCAATTATGTAAGCGTATATTCGAGTTATTATTTAGTTCATTTCAACACTCAACACGATAAAAATATATCTTACCATTACAACGTTATCATCCTCACAATCAGGACTTGGAAGAATATCAGTTTCTAACAGAAGATGAACCAAATTATTTTCGTCCAATTCGATTTCGCTATTGGGGCTACTAAATTCAAATGGTATTAAATTCGGTGGATCGGGAAAACTAACCCATGGCCCTAAATGAAGATTCTGAACAGGTACAAGGGAACATCCTCTTTGGTTCCCTCGAAGCCAAAGTACATCTGAAATTCTAGCCTGTGAGCGATTAGTACATAATTCCGATGTTGCCAGTGTAGTTTCTGCAAAATAACAATTATAGAAATCATAAAATCAGATAAATTCAAATATAACCATTTCCTTCAAGCGGGATACTGTAGAATGTAACACTTGACTTCAGCGCTAATTTTTCACTAATTTTACTGCATATAGTCCGGATCCTCCACGACTGGAGGTAAGTGGCAATGATATAGTACAGTGTCAGGAACATCTTCAAGCGTATTATTCGTTTAAAAATGTAATTTTAGACTATTTTCTTTACTGGTGTTTCTAATTCAGAAGATTGAACTTTACGTAAACGATTCGTCTCATACTGACAAAAACTCCTCGAATTAGATGGGAAAAATTTGTGCTAACATGCGCAATAAATTTACAGAGACAAATCTATCTGTTCTTTAAAAGATTTCGATTAAATTTCACATAATTTTGGGATTTTTAAGAAGACGTCAGTTTCATAACTCCGACCGAACACCTCGCAGAGCCAAACGATTTCTTGTCATGTTTGGAATATTGGAAGGAGATGTCAGTTCATTGGAAAGTAAAGTACAGTTCTATTTATGAGTAGATGTCTCTGGCTTTGTTAGCTTAATTTAAATTATGAAAATCCATTTCAACTGCCGATTGTAATTTAAAGACGTATTTGGACGGTATCCATTTGTGTTATGTATTTGGAAGAGAAATGGTATCTTATATCACTGTTCGATAATTATTTAATTTCAGAAATTCTTAAAATTTTAACACTGCAATTTTGGATTGATTGGAGAGACCGAGATGAATCATCTCGGTAGCAATTATTATTCTTGATGATTTATTCTTTTCTCATATTTTTTCAATCTTAATTCCGCTTTGTGCTTTGTTGTTTCATTGAGAGAGAAGAAGATATTTGGACAAAACTCACATAGGCAGATGCCATGCCATTGAATAGTTTTAGTTCTGGAGCAGTTAGGACGTATATTCTAGGATTCTTGCTGTAGCGGCGGCTCCAAGTTTTTTCCTTTGCTTAGTGTTTTGTTTTCCCATAGTTATTTACAATTCGTTCTCGAATTGAATAATCAATTTCTGCAATTTAGCCTGCACTTTTTCCAGCTTCCGTATTAGCTATAGCAAGAAAGCGAGAGCTACGGTAGAGCAGGGGGTTTAGGGTGTGGGAGAGGATGCTGTGGTGACCTCTATTTTAAAGAAGAAGGAGACGAGGACGCCGTTGAATAGACGGTAAGTAATTTTCCCTTTGTATTGCGTATATTTTGATGTTAGTTTAAATAGAGAATAATCCACCCAATTAGTTACCATCTGTGTTACTCATGTAACACTGTATTCTTTTGAACCAAACCTCCCCGACAACGTCTTAACACCCGACTTTTATAACTTGCCAAAAGCTATTTGAGCTTGGATAGGGTATATTACCACATCTACCGTATTCACCTGATCTTGCATCATCCTGCAAACTTCTTTCGATTGTAGAATTTTTGATTCAAATGAATGTTGAAGCAATTTAACATAATTGTAACTTTGTATTATCTCTGTTGGTTGCACTGTAAAATGTAATCTGGCTGTTGAGCTTTGAACCTCCAAATGTAAAAAGCGTAATAGCTGATTCGGTATTTTTGTAATTAAGTTATTTTTTGTTTTTGTAAGAAAACTTCTTCCCACAAACTGTTTCTCCTCGGGATTGGATGCATGGATATGTTTTGCTATAAATTCTGTTTTTCACCAATAAGAACAAATATTTCCTTACCGTCTTTTATTTTTCACAAAAACTACGGAATTTCGTAATTGAAATTCGTATAACATGCAAAGCGCTCCTTATATACCGACAATTTCCTTGCACAATTATCACAAAATAACTAATGATTCATAGGTTAAATTCACTGAATTTATAGTGCATCGCAGGTAGATGATGAACATTTCCTAGAAACATAATCCCGTCATATCCTTTCAATTTTATGACACTGCAATTAAGAAACAAGTTATATTGGAACTGATTACAACTCCCAAGCTCTTGATCTCGTTCATATGGTTCAAACTAGTAACGTTTGCCGCATTAACTTTAATGTAGTTGTTACGGCTCCAGTCGTTAATCCTGTGAAGATCTTCATTTACTCTATAGAAGAATTGATCAATAGGGTCAGGTCTTCTGCAGATATATATTTGTATCATAGATCATCAGCATTTAAGTAGTATGAAGAGTAGTTAATATTGTTAACGAAATCAATGACTAAATAAAAGAGAGCCTAATTTAGAATCCGGCAATATATCAGCGGAAACAATTACTTTATTAAAGGAACAGTGGTTTATCCCTGCGGGACTCCAATTCAATTCAAATTTACCTGTCTTTATTAAATGTATTAGTTTTGTTTTGACGACTGGTGGAGTTCTCTAGCTAGATCGTTGATGATCTGGTAAAATATATCACCTATTCGCAACATACGAAATTTTTTATGCAAAAAATGCTTGTTTAGTGAAAATAATTTTCTACTACTATTTAAAGCTTACCACAAAATTTTCTAGAACATTGTACTCATCAAATCCGTGAGCTATATAAAAGATATGAAAACAAGGATCTATCTTGACATAAATTTCCAAAAAGCCAAAGGAAGAAAATCACAGATAAATACAAATGCACTAAAAATAAAAAAAATGAAAATGGCATAAGCAGGGAGTTCATTAGCTTTAAATGTTGGAAACTTTCCTTCCACAAACAAGCACGAGATAAGAATAAAGTCAGATTGTAAATTGCATGCGCCTTCTTAATGGCAAGGAAGCCACTTTCAAGCAACTGAGTTGACCACTAATGAATTGAGTTCGACATTGTGATAAGATTGTTTTTCGATAAATTAATTTAAATGTTTTAATTTATTGCAAACTTTATTTAGGATACAATTTTTTTTTTTGAAATGCATTTCATTAAAATTTCTTGTTTATCTGTGGCACTAAATATTATTTTGAATTTAAAATGATTATGTATATTCCTATATTTTTTTATCGTGTGGCTATATGAAATAATTTATTGAAACTGAATTCTAAAATAGAACAAAAAATTTAAAATGAAAATACGAATCATTCCACAGAAAATAAAAAAAAATGTTCCAAGATCATTTCATTAATTTCAATAAAAATTTGCAGATAGCTTAACAAATATAACACTATCATACAAAATACTTTTAGAAGATCTATGCGGATTCATGTTTTCGCAGTTATCATTGAAATTTTAAAAATTCACTAGAAAAATGGTGAAAAATTCGCGTGGACAGTTCGTAAAGTTCGTATTGCATTCGGTCGAAATGAAGCTTCTTTTCATCCAACTCACGAGAATTAAAGCCAACAGACCATGGGCAACGACGTGTATTCATTGATTGAGTATTCGTATTGGTAATGCAAGAAGGTGACCCCAATTTTTTCAAGGAAATCTTTTTAAGTGACGACGCTCTCTGGCTACGTAAATAAAAGCAAAAATGTCGCATCTGGGGCTCTGAAAACCCAAGAGAAATAGTCAAACAACCTCTCCGTCAAGATGGTGTAGTTTTTGGGCTGACGATATCACTAGACCATATTTTCTCTCAAAAACAATACAAGAGCAATTATTTTTGAAATAGAGCTGCAATTGTGCGAAACCATGATGGAAAATTTCCTCAAAAGAACGACCATCTGCAAGAAAAGCCGAGATGGTCATTTGGCATTTCATTATTAATAGCAAAGTTTATACTTTTGATAAAAATATGAATTTTTCACAAAAAAGAAACAAAAAGAAAAACACCTTTTATAACGTGTTTGTAGAATTGATCAATCACCCGCTGGTACTCCCATTTTTGGGCCGATTAAAAATTGGGCTGAAAGCAGGGATGGGCTCAGAGAATCTGAATGATCAAGAAGACCAAGAACTCCGACCAATGACGAAATGTGCCTTGGACTTCAGGCAATGTTTGACGAAGACGAGAAGTTAGACAGGAGTTCAAACATTTCTCAGAAATCAGTTTACACAATTCTACATTGTTTCCAGTATCCTTGCTTTATCCACTGTCTTTTTTGTCAAACAGAGGGTTGTACTACTGGAAAATCAGATTCAAGCCAAGCTATTGATGTGGAATCTTCCAGAAATTTTATGAACCGAATATTGGGACAATTCTGACCACTATAAAATAAAACGAAAAAAAAGTACGCGACGTTTTTTTATATTTTAGTAAGGGTTTTGGTTTGTAATTTCAGTAAAAATTAAAGTTAATTTCTGAAATAGTTTACTTCAATCGGCTCTCGTCTTTCTTATATAGATCGTACCATTTCAGCCGCGTTAGCCACTGATCTTCTTATCCCTCGCAGAGTTCTCAATTTTAACAAGAGCAAATTCAATTCGTGCATCTGGTGGTTTTTGCTTTACTCTCTTTTCATAGAACGTGTTCATGATCACGTAAGAGGCAATCTGTTCTCTTGATCTATAAGCTATAAGACAGTGGCCTACCTTTCTCATTGAATCCCTGTAATCCAACACCTTCATAATAGTATTTGTTTAGAAAATTACATTTGTATAATTATTTCAGACACGAAAAAAAACAATTTGAAATTGATTCGGTCAGGGTGGCTGGCCAACAAATGTTACGTTCACACTTTATCAAAGTTCGAATTCATTGGAGTCAATAACGATTTCTTTGCATAGCAACTGGTGGTCTGGAAGCCTCCAGCCGGTTGTTATTTCATTTCGCTTAAGATAGGCCATTGGTAAACAAACAGAGTTGTATTTAAGCCGGCTTTTGTTGACATCGAATCCAACCGTATCATCAATTATCAGTTTAAGGGTCATATACGGGGTAGCGATTGAGAGAGGTAAACAGTAATAAAAAAGACAAGTATTACTCTGAGTGGTTGTTTATAGCCGACAAAATAGCATCCCTCTCTTATTACAGTACTCATTTCTTCTGTACTGAGAAGTCGATGATAAGTACCAGCTTAACATTCACTGATAAAGACGATCGCAAAACATTTCTTCATCAGTTTAGTCCTCATCGTCAAGTTGATTGGGAAAGTTGGTGAAGTGCAAATTTCTGGGAATTTTTGCAAAAATTATTGGCGTGATCACCGGTCTAATTGTCTCCACGAAATTAAATGATTTCTGTTGATTGTATCACCACATTTAGCACTATGAAAGTTAACAAGCGCGACTACAATTCAAATTTCGGTCCCTTAGTGATCCAGAGCAAGAAAGGTGAGGTGTTTTTGTTTGTTGCCTTTTAATTTTATGACGGACAATAGAATTTACGTAAATGTTTTAAATTTTCGTTTAGAATCATTAAAAAATGAAGAAGCCTGTGCTCTACGAATGCGGCATCCCTCAAAAGTTCCAGTGATCGTTGACAGATATGTCCGAGAGTATCAATTGCCGTACTTGGATAAGAGAAAATTCCTTGTACCTCAAGAAGTCACTATGTCACAGTTTCATCAGTTAATCAGAAACCGCTTAAAAGTTGGACCAACCAAAGCTCTATTCCTTATGGTTAATAATAGAAATCTGGTCCCCTTGAGCAAAACTTTGTTAGAAATTTACTACGAGTATCGAAGTGATGATGGCTTCCTCTACGTTACTTATAGTTCTCAGGAAGTATTCGGTAAGTGTTGTCTTGTCTATTTGAATACTTGGTGCTATCAGTGTTTATGTCGATATTATTTTTTAAGTGAGTTTTATACCAATATCACTTCCTTATAAAGTCTGAGCACCGTATAGAACGAGGCTACCCAAAGTTCATTAGCTAAAAAAGGAAATGCCAAGCAGAATTGCTTGATAGCAAACGTGAAGTGAATGCTTTTCTAATTACTTATTATATACAGATGACCTTAAATTTAATTTTTTTTTGTTGTAGAATATATTCCAGATTCAGTTCGAAAAGTATCTCTTACCATCTTAACTTGAAAATGGTTTCAAAAATGGAGCCTTTTTTAATTAATTTCCAAAAGCACAGAATGAACTACAATTAGAAATTTTAAGAACAAATTAAGAAAATAGCGGTGCTCTTAAAAAAAATCATTTCTGGTGCAAAATTTGTTGTTTTTAATTACATGAAAATATACTATGGTTGATATCGATCTGACTGAAGTCCACTTTGTTAGATTTTCTTCAAATACTTCCGCGTGAGTTTAAAGTTTTAGATACAATGTAAGCCGGGCATAATGCATCCAATGTAACCGGTCTGAGCGTCGCTGCTTTTAATCTCTTCAAATTCTAATTTGGAAGTGCCACTTTGTAAATTTAAGAGAATATTACTTACCTTCTGGTTTCAAAATTAAGTGCAAGAAATTTATTTTCTTTTATTTAATTTCTTTCAAAATAGAATGGACTAATCCCTGGAAAATGAAATTGATTCTTATCGTACGGTACCATTACCTCACACATTATAAAAAAGTGAACAAAGGTATAAATAAAGATAATACTATCACTTTTGACCGGTTCGCTGTTGTCTAAACAAAGTTTATTGCATTTTATTTTTGGTTTTATGAAATTATCATTTTACATTACTACTTACAACCAACTTCTGACACAGTGGTTACTCACTATACATAACTTTTTCCATGTACATACTATATTAATATTTATTCCCATCGAGTCTATAAGACATACTCCTTTGTGAAAATCAACAGCAAAAATAGGTAGTAGATAAAGACTGAAATGCTTGCTTTGAAGGTTTTATATTATATTTATATTTCTATTAAAGGTTTCTGAAATCTTTTTGTCCCTTCTTAATGGAAATAAAACTTCTCCTACAAATTTCTCAGAATGATAGCAGAAATAGAAAATTGGGTTATTTTCAGTTAAGGAGACTATTTGTGGAAGTCGAAATAAAGTTAATTGCTTCTGGTAACTTTCTTCTATCGAAAAGTTCGATTAGTTTAAGCAGTTTATGATTGGCTAAATCGCCGGGAGTAAAATTCTGAGTCAAGTTTCCCAATAATAAGGTTTTTGGGAATTGTTTTCTGTTCTTATGCATGCAGAAAGCACACGGTTTATTTTTTCTCTTTGTTTTCCTTTAAAATTAAAATATTGTTATCTACGCCGATGGCAGAGAGGGCAAAGTACCAAATTTGTAGATTTTCTTCTCTTCGGGCGTGCGATAATTTGTTTGGGTAGCAGTAATTAAGGCAATTCTACCAGCGGCAATTGTACTTTCAAAACTTTGCTAAATAAAAAATTCATACCAAGAATTGTGGCTTACTTGCAACATTTGTTAGGTTAAAATTTCCCAATTTCTTTTTGCCTAAAAATTGTCTAGGGAATGCTTTAAAAAATTGTCGCCTTCTGCGCACCTGTACCATATCGATGAAGCTTTTAAGCTCTCTCTTGTAAATGCATTTCTGCATATATTTTTCTCACAAAAGCTTTTCTAAAGAAAGTGGCAGCAAACCTGTTAAAAAGTTCAAATTGAGAGATGTTGAGATATTCGTCATAGGTATGACTAACAAAATCTAGAATGTAGGAAAGCAAAACAATGTAAAACCCTCGGGACTATACAACACTAAATATGAGATGAGAAACACAAAGTAATACTTTCTGCCAGCGTTTCGGCTGGGGCTGAATCTCCACGCCGCCGAAATTGTTAGCTGTAACACAATAGAGGCTAGAATTTTTTCAACTTTTCCGTTTAGCGAAAAAGAGTCAAGAAGAAAATAATAATATAAGGCATAAAGTTTTTCGCCTAAGAAAGGAACATCAAGTTTAGTAGATGTTTTGCGAAACTTAATTGGATATGTAATCGGCTATAATTTTGAAAAAAAAAATACTTTTGAAATCCATGTGGGAAAAACTTTGACTTTGCTTTTTTAACAACAGGCGAATAAATCATTTTTAGTAAATATTCCTTACTTTTTAGATAATGAATGTCGCTAAAAATTTCCAAAAAAATAACTTCTTTTTTTTGAAGTTTTTCAAAAACCGTTTAAAACAAAAACTTAGAAGTAGTTTTCTTGTAATTGGTCCGAAAATTTCTAACTGGGTACCTTTGAAAATATGGATTCTAATTCGAAATTTTACTACAAAGAATGTTACTAGCTTTAAAAAAAAAGCTGTTGTATCATTTCTGCATATATATATAGACACTTCATTCGCTTGGCTCGAAAAATTTAACCTTTGAGTATAAACATTTTAATTTTGCAGAAAATAATTTCTAAAACTGATTAATCTCGAATAAAACGAAAAATAAAAACAGATGCGCTTGTGATACCGAACTCACCCTTTTTGATTTTTCCTTTAATTGGAAAATAATTGGATTTAAATGTAATTTTTTGTAAAATTGATAATAAAAAATTGTTATTCTTCACTTGCTGTCAACAGATAATGCTGTAATGTGATAAATTTCGCTGTCGATTGGGGTGCTTTTGGCAATATTTTGCATTTGTTATCTAGTTTTTGTGCTGTAGAAAGATGTTCCACAAAAGCCTGTTATTTCAAATTATATTTCGCAAATTTAGGAATGTTTTAAGATTACGATTCACAAGTAGAATACCTTTATATCATAATATCCCTTGTATATGCCAAATTATAACTTTTATTAGTATTATAGAATTTAAATTTCACTAGTAAAAGCTTTAATATGATACAGATTTGCGTTAGTACTTGATAATTTTCGGTTATGTACAGATTAATCTTTTTCGCGACCTAGGTCGTACACATAACGAGATAAACTACTTTTTATATTTTATTTTATTTTTTATTTTTTTCAGTTATAAGAAATTTTTGATAAAGCTAATGATATTTGTCGCCTTTATTAAAAATACAAATTTTCCATTGAAGATTGTAAAAAGTAAATTTTGATCTCTGGCCTTATTATGTCGCAAATACTTGAGATCATTAAGAACATCTTCATATCTTTGTCGGAAGCATATCTGTTTTGTTATTCAATAAAGAGCTTAAACAGACAATAATTGTATATAGTGATAAAATATTTTCATAGGGGGTAAGGTCTGAGTTACCAGAGGTAAACAGAACATGTGAGAAAAGCATAGAGTAAGTTGTGAGTAAACTTTTTATTTATCTGGATAATTTTTATATTATAAGAAAATGATTGATGACTGATGGTGGTAGTTAGTTTGCTCCAATACTTTTTTCTATAGTGTGTGCAAAACACATTTTCTTAATATACATCCATTTCTTGTATGAAATTCAGGTATTTTTCCTATATCCTTGTTTCTATCTTTCTCAGCCTTTTTGAAGAGTTGCCATAAAGGAATAACATTATTAGAAATAATCTATGGTCCATATAAGAGCACTTTATAGACTGATGTGGGCATATAAAGCCATGGATATTCACTAATAAGAGGTTCAGTAATATTGTAAATATATTCTTGAATTTTTTTTTTTTTTAATAATTGCGCTGGGAAAATTTAATTGTAGACCTGTGCCAGTTATCACAGCTGACTTAATATGATCTTCGAAAAATCTTCATGGGGCGTTTCCTGGAAAAAATCTAAATCAATACATTTTTCATGTTACAATTGTTCATAAGAATTTGCATTCCTAGATCCACTTCCCTCTAAAACGCGCCTTAAGAAACTTTTTTATTTCTTTTTTTTTAAAAGATGTTTTTGTCCTCTAACCTGCTATTTTTTAATGTTCAACAGATAATATTCAAAGAACCTTATTCATGCATAGGGGTCCAAAGGGAAAAGTGGATTCTTTTTCTATTTGTTTTCTGTTTCCGTGCCGCCTCAAATTGATGTCGCTTTCAGACTTTTATTTAAAATTTTCATTTCCTGGTCACAGATTGCGAGTAAATGCTATAAATATATTCATAAAGATAATATTAAGTAAGTTTTAGGTAATCAGAAATTCATAACGACAAAAAACATGCTATATTCGACAATGAGTAAAGCTATTAATTCCCCGAGTTCATGGAATCGTGCATTAACCTCCAAATATTTTGTCTGGGTGGCAATCAATATTATTGATATGTTTTAGAGCCAAGCACTGAATATTACAAATTATAAAATTTAAGATGAATAATTTATTTTTTTGCCAAAAAAAAA
>QYTT01095520.1:10528-26191 GCA_006980735.1 Dasypogon diadema
TTAAGAACATCTTCATATCTTTGTCGGAAGCATATCTGTTTTGTTATTCAATAAAGAGCTTAAACAGACAATAATTGTATATAGTGATAAAATATTTTCATAGGGGGTAAGGTCTGAGTTACCAGAGGTAAACAGAACATGTGAGAAAAGCATAGAGTAAGTTGTGAGTAAACTTTTTATTTATCTGGATAACTTTTATATTATAAGAAAATGATTGAACGAATAACATTATTAGAAATAATCTATGGTCCATATAAGAGCACTTTATAGACTGATGTGGGCATATAAAGCCATGGATATTCACTAATAATTTGTTTAAATAATAGCTCTGGGAAAATTTAATTGTGGACTTGTGCCAGTTATCGCAGCTAACTTAATATGACCTTCGAAAAATCTTCATGGGGTGTTTCCTGGAAAAAAATCAAAATCAATACAATTTTCATGTTACAATTGTTCATAAGAATTTGCATTCCTAGATCCACTTCTATTTAAAACACTTCTTAACGAACTTTTTTATTTTTATTTTTTTAAAGATATTTTTGTCCTCTAACCTGCTATTTTTTAATGTTTACAGTGGATTCTTTTTCTATTTGTTTTCTGTTTCCGTGCCGCCTCAAATTGATGTCGCTTTAAAACTTTTATTTAAAATTTTTATTTCCTGGTCACAGATTGCGAGTAAATGCTATAAATATATTCATAATGATAATATTAAGTAAATTTTAGGTAATCTGAAATTCATAACGACAAAAAACATGCTATATTCGACAATGAGCAAAGCTATTAATTCCCCGAGTTCATGGAATCGTGCATTAACCTCCAAATATTTTGTCTGGGTGGCAATCAATATTATTGATATGTTTTAGAGCCAAGCACTGAATATTACAAATTATAAAATTTAAGATGAATAATTTATTTTTTTGCCAAAAAAAAAATTATCAGAAAAAAATGTGATTCATTGACTGCGAAAATTCTCTTAAGTGATTAGAATATTCCCGGCCGATAGGTCATATAACTATTTCATTAATAAATTTCCTTAGATGCACGTGGTGATAACAGGGCTACTACGTAACTATGGGCAAAGTGATAATCTTTTAACGAGGCATTTCAATGAGTCAAGAAAATTTGAATATGAGTCAGAGATTTGACTAATCGAATCGACTGTTTGTGGATGTAAACAATTTTTTTAAGAAAAGTGCGTTCTTATGCGTAATCCTGAATTGTAAAATTTAATTGCTAATAAAAAAAAATGTATGGGACTCATTAAGTGCCAGAGTACCTGATTGGATGTTTCACTAATATCATTTATTATTTATTTTTCAATTTAATAAATAACGACACAGTTTCATATGCCAACAAAGCATGGATCAAAATATTTATTTTTGGGAATGTTTTTCAAAAATCACGTAAATCGGTGTTTAGTATCAATATTGATTTGTTATTGTCAGTAGTACACACAATTATCAATGCAGTGTTTTCACAATGATAAAATTGTAAGTGCAAGTAAAACAATAATTTAGAGGTTTTGCGGGCACGTACACTATTATTTATTTGGTTAGTAATATGCAGAGTACAAAGGAGAAGTTAACAAGTTTTCATGATTTTATCCTTTTTTGAGGTTTTTACTAATTTTTAGTCCAGAAGTTCACATTTAGAGTTGCTTTTTTACAGGGATTTTTGGTGGTCTTCCTATTATAGAAAAATCCTTTTATTCCATTTATTATCAATCATTTAATTATTAATCATTTTATATATTTTCGCAAGAACATTTATTGGATGCAAGAGTGTCTCCATATGTGAATGTTAGTAGGAAGGGTGGATCAGAGATTACTCTTCTTTGCAACCTGGCGAAAATATAACCGTAGAGCCCTGTGATATAACTCAGTATTTCGTTAAAAAAATATTTGAAAAATAGAGCAAGATTGTTTATCAAGGATCTAATTCAGTAGAAAAATATTGCCCATTAGATAACTTTTACACTTCAAACGCAACCATTTCAAAGATGTCAACTCAACCTAATCAGAACCGGGACCAACTAAATTAAAAACAGGACCAACCAAATCAAACAAAAGAAAATCAACTTGAACTTTTTCAAGAATTTAACAACCTTTTCAAATCCAAATACAACCAAATACTGGTTTTGATTTTTTGGTTTTGTTTTTGAAAACGGTGGTCGTGATTTTGATATGGTTGCTCTTGATTTTGATGATGTTGGTCCTGGTTGTAGATGTCTTTGAAATGGTTGCGTTTAAAGTGTAAATGTAATATTTTAATCTTGTACAAGTTTATGAACTCTCTACGTTGCTGAAAGAGTAATTATTGATCTCGACTTTAACATTCTCAATCATTTGAATTGTTATAAAACATATTTCCAATCCGTAAAAACTAGGAATTTGAACCTTTGAACAAAATCTCTTTGACGTATTATATTAATTATATTTTGTCTATCATATGCCGTAAGAGTACAAAAACTGATTCTCCTTTATATGAACGTGTTCCTCGGACCAATTTAACAAAGTACAGAGAAGAGAACGCCATTTTGATAAATGGCGCACAAGGAGGTAATCAACGTTACGGGCCACTATCTTTAACTTTCCTCAACAGATAAAATGAATGACGGTCTATTTTTGTATAAAATGAACTTGGAGGTCGTAGAAGATATTTTTCATATTGTGCAAGTTATGTTATTCGCGACTGATATACTGTTATCGGACTAAAAAACAGTTGTTTACTTGCTATTGTATCTAAAATTCCGGAAATAAATTCCCCCAAATAAGATTTGATTATCTTATGTAATGTACTTGGATCAGGATCAAATCAAAGTTCAAGTTGGGCAATTCTACCCGCAAGTATTATACGACAATGTTGCCAACTCAAATGTGTCATATAAAAATATGTTCGTGGTGAAGTTGAACTGTTCGGTTATTAAGAATTAATTGTTTTTCCATCCTCCATAGTCGATAATTGCATTGCGTTATGGGTGAGATTTTTGATTACTTTTCCCTTGTGAGTTATCGCTGTTGCTGTTGCCATGCACTTTTAATCCAATGGTTTCTTATACAGCAGAATTTATCGGAAAGTCTTTTAATCTGACGACCCAGTTCATGTGCAATTAAGTGAAATTGATTGATTGAGTATAATGAGCTGGTGACTTTCAATGTCACCCATCCCAATACACCACAAAATCAATTTTTATAGGTCGCTTCAAATATTTCAAGTTGTTATCATTTTTCGTCGCGAATTTATTTCTTAAATTTCAATACTTGGCGATGCGGTGTTTCCTTTTTCTTTCAATAAGTCTAGAGATTTTTATTATCAGTAGAGAAATAATTTTTAATTATTTTTTTTTCTTTTTTTTTCAGGCTAACTTGCGTCTTTACGTTTGATAAGGTGCGAATGAAGAGTGTTGTTTGTCTGGAAGGAGAAAAAGCAAAAGGATCGAATTTATTGGATGTTTTTTTTTATGATTCATGTTATTTAATTATCACTAGTTTGTAATTTTGTACACTGATAAGTTTTCGTCAATGAGTTTTATAGTTCTTCTGGCAAAAACGTATACGACCGACCCATTGAGCTTCCTACAATCGTATTCTGGATTGCCAGAGGATACGCTTATTTGTATATATATTTTTTGTGGCTGTTTTAAGCCCGTCAAATGTAATTATTTTAAATGTATGTATATATATTTTTAATAATAAAGTTTCCTGTTGAAAGTCGGAGTTTATGAATTAATTAAGGACCCGTTGAATGTGTAAAAACAGAACTATTTCCGGCTGATGTTGAAGCACTACAGTTAAGGGTGCATATCTTTTTCTGTGCAATTTTCGAGCTAACTAACCAAATTTCATAGCTTATTTATTTCTCACTATAAAAACGTGCGAGATCGCGTGCTATACTAATGTAAACTGGCACTTTCTGAAGCAAACAGCAGTAAGTCTTGAATTTAAATTGATATTGGATTTTTTACAATAGGCCAAAAGGTCAACGGATGCTCTGAGCTATATTGTTGAATGCAGATAACCCTGTGCCGTTTGCTATGCAAAAATACGACAATTAAATTTTAATCTTGGTTTAATATGAGACTTGTAGATAAGTGTCAAGTCAGATGGTTCAAAATACTTTTTATACCTTTGTTGGATTGATTGATTTTTCATGGATTTTTTATTTAAAATATAAAAAATGTAATCAGTCCAGTTGAGATATTCCAAACGACAAGTCACATTATCATAAACGGGAAGGATTTGGATGGGGGTTGAGATGAATTTTTAAGAAAGTAGACAACATTTGTAAGAAAAAAAAAGTGGGTGAGAAATCCAAACCTTGTGGTGGTTCGGCATTAATTTCATAGGGACCAGAGAAAATGTTATTCTTTGTAAAAAATTAGAAATCTTTTATTAGGAAATTAAAAAAAAATCACTGAAGAAATTTCTGTTCAAATTTTTTTATTTTATTTTTTTTTCGTACGAACATCATTTCGACATTTGATTAGTTTCTTTCGTATTTAAATTTAGTTTTCATGTTTAATTCATTCGTTATATCTTAGCATTTCACCTACATAATTTATGAAAATATTTTGATCGCAATAATTAAAAATAATTTGATAGTATGCATTAATTAATTCTCATTAATTTGTTGTTACTTTTTTTGCTGCTGTATTTTTACTTATCGTTTTCATTTCTGTACGTGTACCTGCGTTTTCTTCTTCATTTTACAAATCAGTTTTATTTTGCAATGTTTATTTTACTTTTACTTTTTCCTAATTAAAAATGTCTCTGTTCATAAATATATATAAGTGTATAACAATAACAACTCTGTTCAACAATAATTAGATTTAATTTACATTTTTTTATTAACTTTATTCTGTTAATTTTTATTCGTTTAATTTATTTGTTGTTTTATTTAAATATTTTTCTTTTTTTTGCTTTTAGTTTTATTCCGCTTCTACACCAACTTTGCCCGCAAGTATTATATCATTGCTACAACAATAAAAAAAAAATATTCAAAAGGGAGAAAAAAATAAAATATTTACTCGTTTAATTAATTCCTTGGTTGATTTATCAAAAACTACATCCACTAATGAATTCAATTCAGGTAAGTGGCAAAATAACCTCTCCGAAAACATGTTTATAAAAAATTAGAGAAAAGAAATATTTTTGTTTACGTTCAGGAGAGTTTCATTGCTTTGTTGTTTTCTATTTTTGCTTTTCAAAAAATTTGTCTTTATTATAGTATACTTATGTATATTTCTAGATATTTTTTGAACATTGAATACTGTTACTTAGTACTATACTTATGACTAGTATAGTTCTATTTGTTTGTATTTTTAGTACAAAAAACATATCATCAAAAATTTCATATCGCAGGACGACCCCAAGTGGGTACTGCTTTTCGAAAAATTCTTCAAAAATAAAAAAAAATACATAAGAAGCAGAAATTTAGAAATTTACTCGGATACCACGACCTTCTTTGCTTTAGTTTTATTCTTTTTTATACTTATTTAGTTATATTTTAATTATACATTTATTTTATAAGATTTATTTTAAATTTTAGTTAAATGTTAACATCGGTGTTTTTACTGCAATTCAGTTACGACTAAAAAGGTATACGACAAACAAATGTTTACACTTTCAAATTTGAACACCTTTATTCAAATCTGAATAGTCTCTTATTATTTGTTTAGTACGATGAAATGAGAATTATGTAAAGGAATTGGAGATAGTCTCGAAATGGTTTTGAGAAGAAGCGAAATTGAAGAACATAATGAAAAAAATAGAAAATATGAAAGTTTCTTAAGAGTTGTATAAATACTTCTAAGACTGTAGATTACTCTGGACAGTTTTGTAGCCTCAATACAGATTGAATATATTATTTTGTTTAGTTTATATAAAAAACAAGTCCCAGTGTCTTGAGTTCATTTTCTAAATTATGCAAATGGAAGTCGTTGTGCAAATGGGGCTGAATGTGAAATTCCAAATGATAATGTAAGATACTTCTCAAAATTGTACCAAACGTATTCACAACCAAGAGTGACGAATCATTTTTTTTTTGTTATAAATGTTGTAAATGTATGATTTTTATTTTTATCTACTGTGAAGTCTAACACTGCTGATTGAAACAATTCCAGCTAAAGCTAGAATGAAAATTTGGAACGAAGACAATAAAATCGTAAATTTTTCAAAATTACACACAAACGGAAACATCGCCATTCGGTTTGTGGAATCTCAAAAAAAAAGTCTCAAATTTTAAATCAAAACTGAAAAAATAAAATCACGACTTTACTTTCTGCCTACCATAGAAGGAGAAAACACATAAAACCCACCAGTCAATATGCTAAAACTGGGGCCCTGTTGTGAGTGTCGATTGTCGACCGTCAACTGAAACGTGTAAAGCCTTTTGTTATTCATTCTAATTAATAATCATAAAAGGATCTGGTTTTCAAAAATTTTTTGCAAGTCTTCGCACGAAGTTTAAAGTCTGGACAAGTTTTTTTAAGTTGATAAGTTAAGAGCCAAAGCAACAGTCTCTAATATGGTCGCTATCGATCGATAGGTTTGTCAAATTCATAGTCGAACTCGTACTCTATTAGGAAGCAGGAAGATCAATTCTTTTGTTGACGAACCCGATCAAGTTTAGCTGAAATTTCTGCCTGTACAACATAAGAAAGTTTGCGGATCTCTGAGGACCTCTTTTCTACTCTTCTATTGTTAAGATCGTCAAGGAAGTGATCTTCCTAGCTTAGAATGAATACGCCTGCAGGTTAATCCTTTGGAAAAGCGCGATTTCTCGAACTTAATATTTTGGAGAATCCTCATTTTGGGTGAGTAATAGACTATTTAATCCAAGTGTAAATGAATTTATCAAAGTGTAATAAAAAACACGAAAAAGATGTTCGCTACTACTGTAACTAAAATCAACTCTTAAGGAATTTCATATTTTCATTTTCTTTCTCAAAAATTTCCTATTTACAAGTGTAATAGTTGGCAGCGTTTGGTTTAGATTCATTATTAACTTAACAGTTTCCTTAATGTTATTCATCGGAGTATTGTTTTTCTTTTTTTTAACAAACAATTAAAATTTTATTTTTCTCGATTTTATTACATTTTTACCTAAATTGTTTTTTTTCTGTATTTTTTTTCCTACAAAAATAATGTACATCTCTTTATTATTTGTTAAATATTTCTTTTTACAATTTTAAAATACGTTAAAAACCACTTCGTTACATTATTTACAGGGTTCACTTACTTTTTATAGATTTATTAAAAATACTTTACAGCCATCAACGAATGAATATAAAAATGCTCTTTACATTGTAAGTAGTTTTATTTTATTTTATTTACTATTATTTATTCCATTATTACTATCAATATATTTTATATGAAATTATCATAGGAAATCATGCTGACGCCAAAATTGAAGGTTATTGCCATAATATCGGTGTTTTCAAAACTGAATTCAAATAAGACGTAGTTGGAAGACTATATATTCATGTCATGAGAGATGATACCTTCGTTTAATCTAAGATTATTTGAGTGTGCGCTTTTTATTTTCGATTTCTTCAATTAAATCACTGAACACAACTAGTAAAACAGTATTTTAAAGTTGTAAAATAAATAAAAAAAGAATTTATTCGTTCATACTTAAAAGTGGTAATTAGTGTTAGAGTTGACGAAAATTGTCTCAAAAAGCAAAAACCTTCAAGTAACGTCCTTGCCGAACATGTTTAGTGCTTTACAATATGAAAATCTATGTCAGTATATACTATATAAAATAATGCTAAGTTTGTGTGGCACATGTTTTTGTAACTAATACTGCTCTATATTTTAAAATACTTTCAAACAAAAATTCAACCAATTTCGTTCTTTATTATACCAGTGTTTAATGTAAATCACTTAATATTTCGTGTGTTTTTTTTTTATTACGGAAAAATTTCGAAAATACCCAGAACTAGTTACATAAAATTATCTTATTCCACACCTTAGAGAGACTGGTATTGGGAAAGTTTCTTAATCCCCCTGAGCGTACGAAACAGTTAGTTCAACGAAACCTTACAATACCTACTATATTGGTGGGTTGTTGCAGTGGGATTTGGAATAAATTAGTTATTCTGTTATCAATTCCGAAACTTAAATCCTTGTGTTATTTTGAGAACTATATTGTATTATGATAAGCCCTGCAGCAATGGATATCCAAGAATCAGGTATGTAGATTATTTCTGTATTTTTTTAAAGACCATGTTACCTATTATTTTATTATTTTATTTATTTGTTGTTTTATAAAACCAAATATATAAATTTGTGTAAAAAGTGTAAAAGAAATAGCAAAATTATAATTTTTGAACAAGAACTATGTTTTGTAGCATGTCGTTATTTTTTTTAGTTAAAATGTGCCTCATATTTTTTTTCTTTACGAGCATGTATATATCATTGCATTCGGAAACTTGCAAAACATTGACAACCCTCACAATGAAGGTAATGCTTCCGACAATATTTTTGTTTTCTATTTTGCAAAATAAACAAATTTTAAAAGGGTTCAATATTTGTTTGAGGATCCAGTGGAATGATCGAAGAATGATAAAATAATTTTAGATAAAGATGACGTTTAACGCTAGATACTCCTTTTAATCAAACCTAAATCTCTGTGTGGTTTTGTCTTGACTATTTTTTGAAAAGATTAATTTTTATAATGAATTGAAAAGTGTTTGGTTCGATGTGCATTACATTCATGTAGTCTTTGAGATCCCTCACATTTATTTCTTGTAATTTTTCTTATGCTTCTTCTAGAACACCCAGTTTCTTTCGTTCTTAATTTAATAATTTTATTTTCCACTTTTATGTATTTATAATTGAAAGCATTTTCTGCGGGTTCAATTCAACAAACAATGCGCCTCATTCAGTAAAGCTCAGTTGTGATAATCTTAGTACGTTACTTTGTTTACACAATTATTTAATAATTCACAGTTTTCTTATCTGAAATAACTAAATATAATGCGCGTGATAAGCTACAGATCTAAATAATTTAGGCATATTATGCGATAGTAAATCAGTGTAATAACCCGCGTCTTCCAAAACATTCCCAATAAATCAGAAAGCACTGATTATGTATATCGATTACAAAATAATAACAGATTGATTTCTATTGATGCGAAGTTTTGTTTATTTATGTCGGCGCGCTATATTTGATACATTGGACGGGCGTTCTACTTTGTTTATTGAGAATTGTAAGATAAAAAAATTTTCAGCAACATCTTCCAAAATAGCAATGGATCCAGCCACACCAACCCGAGAAGAATAATAAAATTTGTTTGTTTATTTAGAAAGGCTGGGAATAATATTAATAAAAACATGAGAATGAGAATGTTTATTTCAAGTATTTGTTTTCAAAAGGCGAGTTCATATGTACCAAAACTGACGCCAAACAAGATAATCCATTCAATTGTCGACATGAGTTTTTTTGTGGAATTAACTCCGTTCTCCCAAAATGGTTTCGTTTTCTTTTTTTTCTGAGCGTTCACAAGAGATATACCTATCAGTGTCTAATTTTTTAATAAGAAATCTCTTTGGCTCTTTTTGTGAAACATAAAATTTTCTACTACTTTGTGGTAAACAAATAAGTAAAGAAATGTAGTGACGCCTGAAGATTTTCGAAATCTTTTACATTTTTGTTTTAGTTTTTTTTTAAATTGAGCCAATATGATCAAGATTGACCACAAGCCACTGGTAATATTTTGTGGAAGTCTTTCTGGTGCTTGGGGCCAAACCTTGTTTCCTTTTAATGAAATTTGAAGTGATTTACAAATCTTAATTTGTTTTTAACATCAATTAAAAATTCCTAAACAAATCCCCCACGCATTACAAAACCTCTAGAACTCTACATTAAATTAACATCGATTGGTTTGTTTTCCTCTTTTTTTTACATTTCATATTTGCATTTTGTTAATAATTATGAATTTGTTTGTATTAAAAAAACCTGCTAATCCTATCATTGTAGAGTTTACAATTAATTTTTGTTTTATTACAAAAAATTTTTAAAAATTTGTTAAACGACTAAATGCGACACATCGCTTGTATACGCTGGTGAATACCTCGGTGGTGGTTGTAAGTGTGGCTGTTGTAGTTTGGTTTTAAAGCCTTTCGACTCATCCTGCCTCCGGTTACGTATGATTTCTGAATCACCAGGCCAAGCTCGTTCTGGACCTCTTGGACCCAGTCGTGGAAAACGATTTTTATCTACAGCTAAACTTATTGTGCCGGGATTTGAATTTAGGCCGACATTGTATTGACGCTGCATTGCTAACGAGGCACGTAGAGTTTTACGTTTCTGAAATGAAAATAATAGTTTACATTAGTTAGAGAAATATAACAAAAAGTTGAGTGAGATGGATAGTGTAATGGATGAAGTTCCAATCCTATTCTCATAAGTGAATGACTGAATTTACAAACAACAGAAAAAACAACAAAGGTCTGGAAGTCGATAGGATTTTCAATAGTTTCAGAAACGAGAGATTCTCATTGTCCTTGCCTGAACACATATCACTATCGATAGTATATCGAAAGATCAGAATTTGTATCAATACCTAATCCGGTATCTCAAATAGCATATTCTAAGACTAACCTCTATTGTCCCTCTCCATTTATCAGCTGCATGTCGTGCAATCTCCATTCGTTTTTGTTTCTTAATTTGATGCTTTTTATACACAACTTCTATAATAATTAGGCCGATGCCACCAACAATTCCTGCCGCTACGAGAATAAAAACGCCAGCCATATTTTTAAGGCCCAAGGTATTTGGTGTCTTTTCGAACTGTTCACATTGTTGTAAATTCCCATGAAATATCCATTCCTTATCCAGAGATTCCATAAACCCGCCTGCAATTAAAAAAATATCGTTAAAAGTGCTAGGCAGTTGTACAACTCTAAAATTGTAGCTCACTTTCATGAAATTCTAAGATAGCCAACGTCACAGCATCTGACCATGGTGAGCCTTTTTGCAGCCCAATGCCATAACCACTTCGACCGAAGAGTTCACCAGCTGTAACCAGCTCACAGTCTTTGGCTGCCTCATATTCCAGCCTTGAAGAGTCCCAGATAAACGCCATTAGTTTGCTGTAGAATAGATTCTAGTAAGATAAATCCATCAAGAGTGGCGGTGTGTCTTACCCGTTCTTCACATCCTGAATGGCATCTTCAGCTGTTGCATAGTTATTTGCTTCCATCGTTCGATACATATTGGATAGTTCCACTTGTCTCCTAAAGTACATATCAACGGCTGATCCTTTTACGGTGGCACATGTTAAATTTTCCATTGTATTTCTAAGGCGGGCATCATTAATACCGCTGAGTTTTGTTTTTGGTCGTTCTAAAACTAGGAACGCAGCCAAGTTGGCAGTGTATGAAGCAACAATGATCATAGCAAAACCAGCCCACACCATACCGAGAACACGGGCTGAGAAACTACGTGGGGTACCTTCTCCGATGCCACTATTTAGAAGAACGCCCCATGCAAACCAAATCGCTGAGCTTAAATTGAGAGCATCCTCCTCTGTGTTATCATTACTGGTTAATTTAAATCTACCAAAAGGTGAAAACCTGCATAAGAAGAGGAGTGAAGTCTTAACAATGTCAATAAACCAGTGCTATATAGCTTTTACCTATCTAATAAATATAGCACCAATGCTACAACATGGACAGAAACCATTACAAGGATCCACAAAGTATTGCTAAACGGTTGCAAGAAAGACACCAGCGTGCTAGATCTTGACGGTTTCTTCTCCAGTATTGTGATTCCCTGATATTTGTACGGTTTCGAGAACTCAATAAATTCGGCTCGCTCTGGATTTATAGTCAGTGGGGCCACTATCATGTCGGCACGCTCGTTGACCAGTTCTCCGATGAGGCCAGTCCACTCCTTTTTCACAGCCATAGTTCCACTTGTTTGGTTTTTCAGTACATAGTGACCGAATTGGCCATCAGGCGATAGAGCTAAATCATACGTGAAGTTGATACGACTTGATAGTGCCTTCAGCAGTTCGACACAGTAACCTTTGCAGCAGTAATCATTTTCTGGAAAGAATGTGAGTAGAATTTAAAGTAAGATTTTCAGTGCTAAAGTGTGAGTGTATAATAGGAAACCTAACGTAATTGTGATCAAAATTAGTTAGAAAATTATTTCAACACGAAAATAAATCGGTTGAAAACAAAATTCTCACTTGTTGAATTTGGATGATGTTGTTAAAATCTTGCTTGGATTAGAAAATCCTTTGTTTTTAGCCAAGTTCTTAAGTTCGTGTATAAAGTGCTCGGGTTTGGGATCATAAATTATTGTCGAAATGATCTCTTGTAGAGCACATTTTATGTGTGATACCAACAAAAGTCGATTCTTGAGACGAGAAAACTGTCACAGAGATTTTGTGCAGATTTTTCACTCGAAATTCAATTTTTTTGAAATTAGTTCCACCCGTTTAAAAATAAAATTCACCTGTTTGCTAATCAAAATCGAGTTCATCCTTTTGTAGATCAAGTTTATCTACAAAAATATTTAATTTGTTTTTTTTTTCTTACGGTATCCGTTGATACATATTTATTTAATAATTGCAGCAACTTATAGAAGCATCGGTACATATACGAAATGTTTCTGATTTCAAGGATTAGGAAGTATATTTCTCGTATATATTTTGATCTGCGAAAAGTCTTCTTCGGTGCGGTTCATCTTTACAAAACACGTTGGTAGAAAAAGTAGAGATGGCCTAATTTTATCAAAAAGATCATGCAATTTTTGGCCATTATGGACGCTTATATTGTCCAAAATCAACCACATATTTACTAACAATTATCCTATTTCTCTGAATATTTATCATCAGGCAGCCTATGACCTGAATAAGATTTCATCACCTTTAATATCATACCTTTTAAATGAATAAAATTAATTTATTCTTGGTATAGTCTTTTGTTCTTAGTATAGCCAACTAAAATTTCAAATAGCTGTAATTTAGTAATGAATCATTTTGGGACAAATTTTTACTTATTTTTAATCGTAGAAGTCACCACCATTTTTGTTACACTCTGTATAAAGTCGTCCAAGTGACCAACAACGTTTGTTCTACAGACCTATTAGTAAGAATCCTGCCAAATTTTTTGGGTACACTTATTTATCCAAAGTAAATAGTTTTTGCGTCCAACAAATATCCCACAAATTAAGTCTTGTGTTTTTATAACTTCCCATTCAAATAATTAGAAGAAAATGGAATCTGGACATCTAATGGGTCAACTACATTGATCCATTGTGACTTGTCTATTGATTATAGTAATTTTCGGTCAAACATAATGTTAATAGAATAGCTTGGGTGTAAAACATTTGGAACTACAAGCAACAGACTGTCCTTCAGTTCCAACACATGAATTGCCTTCTAAGAACCCTCTAAGATGGAAACAATTATGCTCATATACTAAATCGCCGGTTGGCATCCAAGACGGATTCATGACTTGTAGTTGTGAGAATTTTGGTTGGAGCTATTTATCACATATTATTGCCCTGGCCTTCACAGAAGCAACTTAGAATATTTCAGATAAATTGTTTTTCCTTTCCCAAAAAAGCTAATACACGTGTTGCTGTTTGTGATAAAATATTCGATAGGATGTATAAAGCTCGCGCAAATATTAATGTTAAATCTCTTGGTAGACAACAGTCTGCCTCCATTTGTGGTGTACCCATATGTTGGCGCTTATGAAAGTTGATGATCCTGTTCCTTGTAAATTATGCCTCATTTGTTCCCAAGATATTTTCTGCGAAATTTTCATTATCAATGTTTCATGCTATTGCAGAGTGTAGGATTCGAGCTTCTTGTTTAGATATTCTCTACAAAATAGCCATAAGTAAAACTATTGGGTGGTAATAGTGAAATTAAGCATTAATTAATCCAAACCACCATTCGTTCTGACCTGTTTTCGTCTCTTTTTTTGTTTTGTTTAAAAGTTGCTATGAAGAAATGAGTACCGGGTCCTTTTAAATAAATTTCTAAAGACGACTACCCTAAACAAAACAAAAATTGCTTGTGCTCTCTGCGGTGGAAGTATAGCATTCATATTTAATTCTATGCAATCCATTTATTTAGTCAGTTCTTTCTAGGACGCTGGATTTTATTTTGATTTCTGAGTGAATAGATTGCACAATAATTCATTTTCCTCGTTCAACAAAAGTCCCCAACTCCTGACCTTAACAACTGTTTTCCTCCTCGGGAAAAAAAATTATGGAAAGAGGAAAAATTTAAAAGAGGAAAATCAATGAAAGGGCACATATCACTTCTTCTAATTTTCCTTTCCACTGCTTTGTTTGTTAGGTCTGCCAGTGATCCATTCAGAACGATGAGATAAAATACTGGGAAATATACAATATTTCGTTTTTGCTATTCGGTGAAAGGAGCTGTTTGACTCTGAGGCCCTGTGGCAGAATGTCTCCCAAAAAGGTCGTTTGTTAGCTGTTTATGGAAGAGTAACACCGATGAAATAATTTTGATTTTCAAATGCATGCTATGAATTTCAGAGGGGCTTAGTGACGCGTAAATTGGAGCCGGAAGAAGCTATGTGATAGCTGTTATGATGATGAGTGAATGGCAGGTGACACAAGCAATTTACCCGGATTCGGAAGATTTATTAAATTTATATTTTTGTCCTTGTGAAAGCAGGTTCATCCTTAAATATATTCCTAAATTGGATTTTTGGTATCAATTGAAGACATTTATGGGATTTATAACACAAATGAATGTTTGCTGCGCGTCTGGTTTGATCCGAGGGGGTTCAATTTATTTTGACTTATTTCTATCAATAGAGCAAGAAATTTTAATATTTCTGGTGGAAGAGAAAGAAATTGTGGCTTTTATAAATCGAGAAATAATTTAGAAAAAAATGGGTAGTCGGTGATCTGTTAGAAAATGGTATTAATCCTCTTAAAAAATAATTTTCTCAGTATTGCACTTAGTGTCACCATTCTTGAAGACACTGATTTCTAGACCTTATCCAAGAAATTATGTTCAGTTCAGGGTAATAATAAAAATGGAAGAGTTGAATTCAGGACATCAAAACAAAGATAACGACTTAGATCTAATGAGTGCCCCAGCTACAATTTCTGTTCTGTGAACACATATCAGATGGGCCTTTAATAAAGTTAAAAAATAGGGAAAACTGGGTAGTTATGGAAAATTCTACATTTTACAAATAATGGTAACTGAAGACACGAAAAAAACCTGGAGGGTTTCTTTTGTCGCAGCCTTTAACAGTTGAAAAAGATCCATATTCATGAGGTCCTAAGTTTGAATCCCACCCGGCGTGTAATAATGACTGAGGTTTTTCTAAATCCATGTTTTAAATTATCTATTCTCTTACACTTTCCAAACGGACTTGGCTCTTTTACGTTTACAAATGCGACAAAAAATGAAGTTTCTTAAAAAAATAAATAAATTCTTCGAAAATAAATATTTCAAAAATTTACCATCAAATGAAATTTGCAATTTATCAGTCCTAATAAATATTTGCGAAAATCAATTTTAACCATCTTCAGTTTAGTCTGGGTAAACTTTTTCGATACAAAAGAATTTTTGCAAAAGGAACCAAATGCCCAAAGGAACGAAATTTCATGTACCAAAAATGACGTTTCATCAGTACTATGTACTATTTC
>QYTT01095520.1:27503-54967 GCA_006980735.1 Dasypogon diadema
CTTAGAACCTTTTGATTCTTTTCCTAGTTACGATGTAAAATATGTGGACGGGGTATACATTAAAATTTTTTTACTCAGCTCAATCAAATCCCTTTTGTAGTTGTTTTCTTCTGTACCTTGGCCACATAGCGTTTTCTCCTCTTAACGTCGTAGCAATGAAGCCATAAACGTTAAAAGCATTTAACGAGAGAATAATTAATGCAACCTTAAGAAGTCAGTTTATTTTTAAAATCAATACCATCGCACCACTTACTGTCAACATCAATTAAACAATTTCATCAACTAATCGCAGAAGTTTACTTAAATCCATAGCAGCCTTCCCTCTACCATTATAATTATCACTTTCGTAAAGAAAATTATTTTCATATTGAAAGTCATCACAGTTTATGACGTTCATCAGTTTTAAATGGTCTGGGCAATATTACTTCACCCACTGGTTGTTTACTCATTGTGGAGGACTTTGTGAAATTATTTGATCAACGTTTGGACAAACAAAATGAAAATTGCATGAAGCGGTGGTTGGGAACAAAATGAAACAATATTTGGATTTTGGTTCAAAGGGATTGCATTTACCTCCGTGGAATTGGTAAGTTCAATCGCAATTACGTTTTCAATTTATTGTTTTATGAAAATGATAACAACTACTGCTTTCAATTAATTGTATATCTGATGTGAACTTGTCTGCCTGCAAAAGTAAATAGGGTACGTGATGCATGATTATTATCATATTTTTGCTTATTTAAGCTCCAATTCAAATTCGGAATATTTGTAATTGTGATAGATCAATCAAGCAGGCAGTTATTGTTCTGTAACCGCATATTTTCTCAAGTAATTGTGAAAATAGTTTTAGTAATTTTTGGATATGCAAATTAAGTAAAATAGATATTGAATATATGTCTCAATGCAGTTATGGGTATACATTATGATTTTGTACATTGAAAAGGTGTGCATTGTCGGTTGATTTATTGCAGTCATGTTTCCATCAGCCTTATACGAGGATTTATGATCCTTTAAGAAAACTGTGACTCTATGCCTATCTTCTCTCAATTAATATCTGAAAATAATTAATGCTATTCTTGGTATTACCAAGTTTCTAATATATATCACCTTAATTCTTCATGCAAGGATCGTCATCAGATTGTCTTCAATGAGAGTATTAAGCCTTTATACACACTCAGACGTTTTTTTTTTCATTACAGAAACTTTCATATAGAGTTATGTCTTCTTTTTCCAATACACACACATCCAATGGATATTGTTATGCTTATCTTATTAAATTTCTGAAAATTGAGAGGCCGAATTTTTGTCAGGAATCCTTATAAAAAAAAGTTCTGTAGCTTTTATATTACCCTAATTTCCATAATAAAAAATTCTTAAGGATTTCACCAGATCTGATTATTTTTTTTTCCAACTTAATTTAATTAAAAAAATCAAAGAAAAACAGGATATTTCGAAAAATTTAAGGTACTGCTATCAATTTATCTTACGATTAGAATCTTTCCCTCAAAAATCAAAAGTAACCCGAAGCTTTTAAAAAAAATCAAACAAAATTCCTATCACTGTTTGATATATGCAAAAGATTCAAAAAGGATCAAAAACCCGTAAAGGATGAATAGCTTTCATACTATGCTAAGTAGATTTCCAGGGAATTAAGGTCGATACAAACCTGATTCTTGACAAAAGCCTGAAACAGTAAAAGGTTCAATCTTGTATCTTGTAGATACATTTTTGAAACAGATAAATCAAAGCTATTCATTGCATTTGGTCAAGTGGATTTGTGTGTGTGTTGCCGGAAGTTTAAAACGATACTCGTAAAATAAAGTTGAATAGAAAACGACATGATTTGCACGTTTTACACGCTAAATTGAAATGAGTTCCTGAGGGAATTTCAAACAATAGATGAATGTCACGAAATTTATTCAATGAAATTAGGGAGTTAAAGGGCTTTGAATTAGATTAGTGTTCTGTTGTATTCTGAATTTATTTCAATTAGAGAATTTTCAGAAGCTTTACCTGGTACTTGTCTGTGCTGATTGTCTTACACAATTAGTTTGTAACTGGCAGAATTGGGAGAGCAAGTCGTTCATTAAATAAATTTGTCGGCATTACCTCAGCAAGATTTATTCGAAAAGGAACGGTTACAAAAACAATTCCATCCTTAAATATTTTGAAGAAGTCAAATTTTTTGAAATATCTGGAGAGCGAAGTCCTAAGAACGACAGGTGTCATGGTATGGTGGTGGCGTGAGACTTTAAAGGTAGGGGTGTGGGGTGGCGAATGACCAACCCAGTCTTTTAGGACAGGTATCCCCTGGAGATGAATGCTAAAACAAATCTGGTCCTTTTGAACCCCCAGCGGCGCGACACCATTCCGTTGTCTCGGAGGTGAGAAGAATCTCCCTCAGGTTAGGAAGGAGAGCCGAAAGAGCCAAAGGTAGAGAGGTAGACAATAGTCTTTCAGCCTCACAAGGGGCAACAGAAGCAAAGCCGCACAGTCGAGAAGGTTGAGGAAGAAAGGTAGAGAGATAGACAATAGTCTTTCAGACTCACAAGGGGCAACAGAAGCAAAGCCGCACAGTCGAGAAGGTTGAGGAAGAAAGCTCGGGATTTGTGGGACCAATACCCTCCCATCCCGTCGCTCTTCAATGAAGAAGATTTGGGATCTCTTCTTCTTCCATAACAGGAAGACCCCAGTACTTGGGATACCTTACCTCCCCCTCAGGGTATAGAGCCTGTGACATTAGGCTGGAGTTTTCTGCTCACGTTTGAAGATGGTGCAAGACACCATGAAGGCCCAGCGCGATAAGGTCGTCACTGAGATCAGACCTATAGTATACTGCCTATGGCACCCTCCTGCGGCCGGATATGCCTGGCAGTGTGAGCAGACAACGTCACCGCACTGCACTGGTAGCAGTTCGAATCTAGAGGGTGAATGTGTGGATTTCAAGTGAATTCCTTATCAAGATTCCGTGTAAATACCAGTTTTAATTTTTCCAGTTAGTTCTTTCTACATCAATGGCTGTCAAGAATGTCTTTCTTGACTGAGAAAAATGGAGTCTACTCGGAAAAGCAGAAAAAATTCGTCCGTGGATAAAATTTCAGCAAAGAAAAATATTGCAGTCAAGATTCCATCTCCAAAAACCCTCATTTACAACTTTCAGTTGAACGCTTCAACTGTTGGGCCTTTATTTCTCCTGCACCACCATCCATGTCCATACCACGAACATGATACTGTAGAAACCATCTTAAAGCTGGCAACTTATTTAGAAGATTTAAGCCATTTCGCCTTTGTCCACTATGAAATCCTACAAACTTTTAAACTTTGTCGAGATTGTATTTGCCTCCTTAGCAGTTGGCGTGGAGTGCAAATTAAATCTCAGGGTTAAGACAATTAAATCTAGTCGACGGATGCAGGGAGTTGGTGTGCGGGAGAGAATTTTGCAGGATTCAGATCCTTAATGGCATAATGAAATGCAGAAAGCATAGTTGCTCTGCTCCAGGCGGTCATTAACTTGGTGAATATTTTCCGCTACAATTTTTCAAATGCTAAGCGGATTCTCATTTTTTCCTCTCTTATTCGTTTATGACAAAAGAAAATTTAAAGCGTCCACATATATAAATTAGAATTTTATTTCGCTACTACATGCCCATAATTTATGCGAGTTATGGTGGTCCGAAGCCGAAGCGCTAAGCTCTAGTTTAAAGAGAAATTTCGAACTAAGTTACTCGAAGTGATAATCCCTTTCGTAATTTACGGTATGAAACTAACTTCTGGAATCGTTGCTAGGAGAAAATCGTTAAGCAGCAGAGAATTTATTTTAAATTTTCCATGCTCTTCGCTGATTTTCAACCCAGAATTTGATGGAAAAGTTTTCTAGGAATTTGCCACAGTGAATTTCCACAGGCAACATCTGATAAATGAAATTTTCTCCCAGTTTCTTTTTTTTTTTGTTCGTTTCGAATAAATACGTTGTTACCTAGTAGACGTTGTGAAATATTAAGACCTTTTGGGATTGTTTTTGCATATTATTCAAAGGTAAATTCGGTATACTCACCTGATCCGTCTGTTAGATTGAAATGCGGGCATGGGATTTCGTCCTCCTCACAGGCAATTTCTTCATCGGTGAGCCGTCTCACATATACAAAAGGCTTTTCCTCAATTGTAAGCACTTTCAGATGGGTGGGTATTATAATGCCCTCTGGTTTTCGTTTTTGTTTTCCTGGCCAGAGAATTTCACTGTCATTAATACGAAGACGCATTTTCTGCTTTTTCTGAAAATTAAAAAAGAAATCTTGAAACCCAGTATCAAAGAAGATAGGCCGTAGTGAATTAAAGATCAAAGAAACAGTCGTATTGAAGATTATATCTAAATCATGACCAGTAGCTATGATTGTTATTTCTTTGAAACATATTAATGCAGATAAACGTTTTAACAAACACAAAGTGAATTATTTTTCAGCATTTAGTGTAAGGCAATGTTTCAGTAGGTTTATTTCATCAGCGCAAAGGTAACGCATTCATCGTAAAAAACTCATATCTTTTTATAAATAAGAAAGAAGAATAACGTTGATGTTGTCATTGATAAAGTTTATGGGGGATTACAAAGTCTGTGATTATCGACGTCTTATACTCCTCAATCATCAAGAATGAGGTTGGAAGTGATCCTTCTTATTCCCATAATACTGTTTGGAGTTGAGGTATACTATGGTCTGGATGCCCCTTCTTTTAGAAAACTTCAATTCGATATATTTTCAATATCATGAACTTTGACCACATCTTTTTTCCATAACATAGGCCTCTAGATTGTAGACTTAACTAATATATCAGGTATATAGTGGTCTTTCTTTTTGCAATTACTACAACCAAACAGTAGGAGTATCTTTTTTCTTCTTGAAAATTTTACCCCTGAAATATCTGGCCAAAAAAAAAGAGATTGAAATAAACAATTCTTAAAACATGTGTAAGCACACAAGTGTGAAACCGCCCAAAGTTATTTTGAAAATTCAAAACCACTTCACATATGCGTAATTTTACAGCCCCACCACATTCAATTAATTTGGAATTCGATCTGCCTATTCCAAATTTCATTTCGACTAATTACGTATTCATTTGAAGTTCATCAGTGCCGAATCACTTTTATCAATTTGTCGGGTGACTACCCCACCTAATTTACCCAAATTTCAAATATACTCCGGGCTATCATTGTCTGCCTTCATCACTTCGAACGTTAATTAGCGGTGGCATAACCCCATTAGTGAGGGTTGTGGTTTCATCGAAGCCCTATATAGAAGTGTTTTGGCTACCTTCCACTTTATGCCAATCAGTACCAGACGGTAATATTGAAAAAAGAGGGGGCGGACTGTTGAGGTGTTCGCTGCCATTAAAACCTACTTAGGGAAATCTGTTGTCCAAACAAAACGGGATAAAAAAACTTTACTACTTACCGCGTCATACTCAAAAGAGCCAACAACTTTTTTTTTCTGGTCGCCCCTAATGTTGATGACGTCGTACTCCGCATAAATCCTATCGCCGTTGTCATCGAAGGCCACTTGTCCTGTTTCCCCTTTGATGTTTCTCGTCTTCAAGTAGTGGAAAATTCGTTTTCCTGTGAAGAGCAATTTCGACGATCTCAAAATGATAAAAAACGCAACGAATCGAAATTTCATTATCAACAAGGGAAATAGGAACTAAATCTACTCACCCGACTCCCAGTTGACACCGGATTTGTCGCAGTCTTTTGGTGCTTCCGTTATCGTCTCGTTTGCAATCATTTCCTTAATGGCAGAGGCAAGGACATAGACGCTATCCTGTTTGGAGGATTGGAAAGTAAGAAATTTTACTAAAAGTGGGGAAACGTATTTTGCATTTCTGCTCTTTGGTTTTTTTGCTACCACCCACCCGGCGGAATCGCGTAACGGAAATTCAATTTACGCGGAAAAAGTCAAACACTAAGAGGACAGATAAGATGAAAGGGATTGCTTCTTAGAAATTCATTTCCTGGGACGAAAGGAGCTTTGTGCCATAAGTTTCTTATGTGCAATATGTTCGAGTTGTAAGTTCGTTCCACAACATTTCTGCCTAATTGATTTTCGAAAAGTTTGGGATTTGGAAAACTCAAGTTTCCTTGACAAGGAATGGCAGAAGTTTATATCTTCTTACATTCTTTGTACATCTTGAGCATACGCTATGCTTTCCTATCTGTGAGTGGTGGAAATTCCTTTGAAGAAAATAAACAGTACAAGATAGAAAGGATTTAAGTTTGTGATGGAACTGTCGGAATTTTTCTACAACGTCTTAGTGCAAATATCTGATCAGTATCTTTTTGTTATAAATTACGAAAGTAAAAAAATCGAAGATCTTTCACTGCAGCAGATTCAGGAACAAATCCGACTCAGAATCGAAAATAGTTTTTTAACAAAGTAAGATTATTTTCAAGAACTTCTACTTCTTAGGATTCTGAAGGACTGAAGCCATAGCATGTGATGGTTATTGTGCTTTCTATTATTTTCTCTATATCTTAAAAAACTGTTGTCGTGCAGTTCTATGTAGTGTCATATTAGTTCTCACTCTTCTTCTGTCTGTTCTGATCATCTCATCAACAGTGTCAAATATGTTGTGCCAGGAGAGCATATACTCAAATAGGTGCTGCCTAAACTCAGGGGATATCCCTGTGATGCACACAGAACAGCTTAGGTAGATGGAAATCAAGGAGAGGGAGACTGAGAAATTTTAACCTCACAAATGTTGCAAGTGAGCCGCAGTTTTTGGCATGAAATTTTTACTATATAATATCCCACTGGGATCACAAGTACATTTCTCATTGGTAAAATTGCCTCAATCACTGGCACACAGATAAATCGCCGCGCCCAGTGCAGGATTCGAAGCTACGCTCTTGGAGGAGAAAATTTGCAGTCTGAGCCTGCTCGGCCATCAGCGTGGGTTGCCATCTTAAACGTCGTTTCTATATAACTAAGTCCAGAAGAATTTTATTTCATCTGCGTGAGGAGAAATTTTCAGAACGTGACAATTCGAAGGACTAAACTGAAAGTCACTTTGAAGAGGAAGACAAGCGACTAAAGCCTGAACGTGAGTGAGCACTGCATATATGTTAAACGAGATTACACTGGAAAATAAAAGTGCTATAAATGAGCATACTTAACTCGTACCATTCTATTTCAGAGATTTCTTTCTTGGCCGTGTGCTAGCATTTTTACTCTCAGGGTTAAAGTAGTAGCTCGTGTGTGTCGACATTATATTCTACATTTTCTGCGAATTTTAAATCTCACGTATCTTTTCGTCACCTATTTCACGAAAAAAAAAATAGTCTGGCGTTGTTAAAAAATCCACTCAATTTTATTACATCAAGTGACTTCATGACACCACACAAAATGAAAAGAACACTTAATTTGCAGCACTCTTAAAGGAGCAACTTGTTATCCTCCTCGTATTCTGGAATGATCTCAATTTCTTTGGGGGTGTGGACATAGCTTCGTCAAATAAAAAAGCAAACATATACTCTACCATTGCATTCCATTCCCCTTTTTTTACAAGTATCTGGGGAGTAGTAATTCACATCTCTTTACATTCGGGTCTGTAGAAACTCAGTCGTATTTAACCTTTTTTGAGGGCATAGTGTTGATATTGAGTTGAAAAGCACAACTTGCATTAGTTTGCTCCAGGGAGGTAAGTAAAAGGGCAACGACACAATCCACTAGGAAATTGGTGGAGATCTCCCCTAGTGAGGTATAAAGGAGTTCAGATTTTTTTTTTCAGTATGAGCTCAAATTTTGGAAGCATGAAAAACTGAATTTACGAGCCGAAAGGATGAACTAAAGAGCATTTGTTTTTATTGGGTAAAAAAAAATTAAGCGTTTTATACTCTCCATCTAATAGTGCTCTTTGCTACTGTTCCGGTAGAATACAGAGTCAGATTGTACATTCGATTTTTAAATTTTGAACATGACTCTGTATTTTTAGAATAAATTTATTCTGAGCTATGTAAACTAATTTTGAGGCCTTGAACCTCTCTGAGGAATTTTTACTTCATCTCCTTGAGAATGTCCTCGGAATAGGTAAAGGGAAACGGCTTCTTTCCTTAAAATATGCTAATGTAAAAATCATTTTTCAATAAGATCCTTTGGATTAAGCACGGGTTGATCCCATTTCCTGGTGGGCAACTTTTGATTAAAAACTTCAGTTACATACCTTTATGTGATCCTTTTCACTGTTCGCATACTCCAGCTGCAGGCCAAGGACTCCGTCTGGAATGTTGTTTGCATTTAGTGCCTGTTCCGTGACAATCCATACGTGACCTGCCTCCGTCATGTTCAGTAAAGCTGCATCTCTAAATATAACGAAAGCATCGTCCTTGCTGAAAGAAATAAGGAGAATAAATGAAGAAACTCAAGATGGGAAACTTAATAAATCATTAGAAGCTCTTGAAGCACTACACTAGTCATTTCAGCAGTTGGTTTCTTGCTTCCAAATCAGATTTTCATTAATTCTGGTTGTAGAAAATTCAAGAGAGTAAAAATTCTTTATGAAATTTCTTGAGGGAACTCTTTTTCCAAGAAATAGATTTCACTTATAAAGTTGTACATTCTTAACTTACTGATAAAAATTTGAACATTTGTTAGGGGAAACCTTCGAAATGAAATATTTTCAATAGGGGTGCTTTTGGTAGATTACAAAAAGGGAAAACATATGGAAAACATTGCAGTAGAAATGTAGATACTTTACAAAAAATTGAGAAAGTTGTAGAATTTTGCAATGCAAGCAGAACTTGTAGTACAGATGCCAGCAAACACAATGCTAACGAGATTATAATAATTTTACTGATAGTGTATTGAGAAGTAGATGATTTCATAAAAATTTCAATCGTTAGAAGATTCAAACATATTCACAATTTTTAAATCTTCTTTCGAAAGAAAAGTATTTGATTTATGGATGTTAAAGGTGGAAAAAATTACGGATAAGTAAGCATATATTCCCTGTCAGGACAGAGTCAGGCTTGCTTACTTCACACACGTCCACTATGCACTTCTGTTTTATTCTCCTCAGGATTAATTGCATCAATATCCCTGGTGGTTGGTGTTCACTACAGAAGCAACTATCCGAAATCAAATCACTCTTCTTCCTGTAAGTGGTCAAAGGAATCCCGATCCAAGGTAAAACTGCATACTTCGAAAGATGAGTAACTTATGAGGCATCTAGTGGCCACTATGTGGACTGTAGATACTGTATTGAATTTTTACTATTATTCTTCGATGAAATTATTCATTATCATGTTCATCAACTGGTCAATTTCCTACCGGGTTTCACCCACTAACTTAGTACACATTTCATAATAATATTCTCAACACAAGGCATCTGCCTTCTAGCAATCCATTTTAATATGATTAAGTAAAATCCCTTTTGCTCGGGTTAAGAAGAATTAATGATGGTCGATATATTAAAAACTAGACGGCAAGCGAACCCTTTTGAGAAAACTTCTGTTCTGAGAAAAGTTTCCTTTGATTCAAATTAAGAAAAGTGCTGGAATTTACGTCACAGTTGTTCAGAACAGAAAATTATTGTTTAATAAGAGCTAAGGAGATTTTACCCTCTCTGTAAAGTTCCTTATTTCTTAAGCATCTTTCGAGACGTGATTTATTGAGTGAGTTAATCCTTTCAGAGAAGTTATCAACATTCTACGTTACGACTTCAGTCTTTCATTTGCTTCTACTGGGGAATTAATTTTTGAATTAACTTTGGTCTTTGACTTTTAAAAAGGATAATGATAAAGTTTTTTTTATAGTTTAGTTATATTTCTTACTAATTGGAGCTATACAGAAAGTGGCACTTTATGCGTAATACAGGATAATTGTGTAGTTGGATTAGGAGTTTATGATTTTGAGATCAACCCCAGATTTTATGATTGAACAAATGCGGAAAAAGGTTGAAATACGTTGATTACAATATTTGCATAATTTTGTTAATTGGTATGAGATATTTTTATATTTGGCAGGGACGGCTAACATCAGCGAAGTAATTGTCAGCTAAATTCTTAGAAAATATAGCATCATATTTATCGGCTAATTCAGTGCATCATTTTTACTTAACTATATCTCGAATACCGAAAGATTGGAAGAAAGCGTTAGTTACCTGTCTTACTGAAACAGCTTCCCTTTCAGAATCAGCTGATTTTCAACCTATTAGTTTACTCATATATTTATTACAATATTGTCCAAGGCAATTCACTCCAATTTCTGTATTCAATAGAAATCGCTAGCTCATTTTATCTGGTCGACGTTTCCGCAATGATGAGCTTTCTTATACTTTATGTTCAGAGGGTTCGGTTCAGAATTTCTTATAATTACTTTTGGATTACCTTAATTTATAAATACACACACACACACAGAAACATACACATAATCTCTTCTTTATTTCTTGACTTCACCTTTTATTTATTTATTTTTTTCTTCTTAATTAACATAATAACTATATATATAACTTTAGTGTATTCTTTGGAAGCTATTTTTGAGACCTTGATGATATCAAGGAGGTCACCTTCCGGATTGTTTGTCTTAAACCACCAATCGAAGAAAAATTTCAACTTTTACTCTCAATAACTCCAAATATTATTACGAACATTTTAATTCTGAAGAATATAAAGGTCTAGACGCACAGGCAGTCTTAATGGCAATTGGGACTGTAATCGATAAAGAAAGTGTCCATTTAGCTTTGAATTTTCCTCCATAAAAAGTGAATAGATAATTTGTCATAGTCAAATATTGACAGTTTATTTATTCAAATTTAAAATAAATTTCAAAAGTCAGGCGATTTTTTCTTAATGTATATTCCCCTTAATGGCCATTAAGGCAGTCTATCTGTCGGAGGTCGAAATAGTATTGTTCGTTAAGGATAAAGGGAATTCTGCCTTATTATTCCTGCGTCCTAAAGAAATATATGTAAATTATGTGATAATGGGATAGTAGAATAGAAAAATAAGTAATATGAAAAAAATAAACGAAAGAAAAAATGGGCCCAAGAAGTGCGTGGTGATTAATCTAAAACAAATTAGATGATTCATTGAGTCCATCGAAGTTCCCATAAGAAATCGTGTATACTGAATAAATTTTGGCATGAGATTCCATTAGTACACTGCACAAAAAATAATGCTCACCAAATGTAGGGCGGTTTCTTGGCAATATTTATTTATTATGCTACGACATAGTGGTAAGAACAGATATCCAAGTGTTCACTTCTGATTTTTTTTTGTTGTTTAATTTCGATATTATACAGAACTGAAAAATAGGCGACAGATATGTTTTTAGCTACTGTAAAAGCGTTTAAGAAGGTGAAATGGCCTCTCAGATGTCAAAAAATAACCAAATAATAAATTACTGGGGGCAACTATGGATGGCGTCAAAACTAGTTTGAACATATCTAAGATCTCGCATCTAAGAAAATGCAAAGGTATGGCGAATATAGCCAAAGAATTAAACACAAATTTTCGAACCCCATTGTTTTGCATTTGACACCAAGCTAAACTAAAGATAACATCAATAGTTTATTAATTAATCTGTACTGACTAAGTATTGATACGACCAGTATTGCTTCTTAAGTTTGATGTGATTTTATCTATTTTCTTGATCTGGCAACTTCTGATCTCATGACCATTTATACCAAATGAATCTTTCGTAGGAAACATTATAAATAAGAATAAATTGCATATTGATACTAAAGGCACCTAAATGTATTGTACTCTACAATTTCACAGTTGCCAAATACGGATGCACCATCCTAACACTACGTCTAGACCCTAGGGATATTCAGGACTCCAATAAAACAGCTTTTACAATGAATTCACAAAATTCTATGATTTTCTTCCCTCCAGAACAAATCTCTATGTTCGCTCGCTCCTATGCGTAATTGAAAGCCCTGTCATGAGGAAATGCAAACTTCCTTAATATCACATGTGAATCGCATCTTAATACGAATTGGCCTGTTGTCATTGTCACAGTACTTGAATGAATGACTTACCTGGCATAAACAAGGTAAACCCTTGACTGTGCCGATTTCATTTCAATTAGATGCTCTGTGAAACTTTCCAGCTTGGGCTCGAATTCAACTATCATCTCCACAGTTGCACGTACATCTATGTCATCGTAGTTGGTCTGTGATGTAGTCTGAAAGCGTCCCAAGATAGCTCTCCCATCCGTATCCGAGCTGTGAATTATAATTACCTGAAACGGGATAATATGAAGCATTTAAATTGAATGAATTCAACAGGCTGGTCGGTGGTGTGCTCAGGGCATGCTATATACGAATAACTACTATAGAATTTCTTGACTACAGTGCATAAGTTATTACTGCCCTTTGGGCTAATTAAGGACCCTTTGAGTTGTCGCTACCGTTCTAAGAGAAAATGTTTATATTCACGAAATATTTGCATGTCGCATAGAGAGAGCTGTAGTACAGGGTGTTTCTGTCTGTGTCAACGTTGTTCAATAGACATAATTATGCTCTCAATTGTGTAAACCTTTTGCTCAGGGAATTTAAAATTTGACTCACTCCAGTTTCATGTGAATTAACCACCGACAGTACATTTATGTGTTTTTGACACAAATTGTAAATTAAAATGAGGACGAGGAAACAGTTTTTGCATAAATGTAAATTCCCACAAATTGCACAGACCCTGGTTATCCTATTAAATTAAATGAGCGAAATTTAGCAGTTGTAGCGTGATTTTCCATAAACTCCGATGTAAGGGATGAACATTGTGAGTTTCTCTGACCCTTAAAATTATAATGAGTTTTTGTAGCGGCTATAAAACACACTCTGTTAAATGTGACCATAACTAGGAATACTAATTTAGGGTGAATAATAGTCAAATTTTGTCATAGTAAACAACTTTTTCAATAAAGCGAGCATGAGATTAGTTAGGAATAGGACAGAAGTCATTTATTTTCCTAAGTATGATAGAAAGTTCGGTGTGGATATAACAGCATCCGTCTCTTAATTTTTCAGGCACTTAAATTAAACCTACAATTTAAAGTGGATTTCAAATCACTGAATCTTTATTAGAACACATTAATCAACCCTACTGAGTACACGCTTATTGACAGAAGAACATGGTCATGGGTATTCACTTAATGAGGGCTGAATTGAAGTTAAATGCCACTGCCTGGTTCGTTTACGAATCGAACTTGGCACGTCTCTATTTGGGGGTAAGTAAACTAAATACTATATCATGTGATCGACCTTTTCTGATCCACGTCGTAACCCCTAATAGCAAATTCCATTGTCCGTCTCTCCACACAGGCCCGACTGGGTCGGATCTAGGATTTTCCGGAATTAGCTTTCTCAGGATATCCTACGGCCGTTTCTCGCCGGTCGGTAGTACGATCTCATCGGGATTTCCCGGATGAATCTTATCTTCATCTATTATCCTTATGAAAAATCTTTTGTCTTGCTAGTAAATTCATGATCTCTTATGTTGATGGGACCATACGTCCTCATCAACCCTGGCACTACCTCACCCTATTGAAAACTTGCCTATTTACAATTCGTTACTTGGCTGTTCACTGGATTTTCTTTTCATCATGCTGTCTGTAAAGAGCTTAATTAATTTTTTGAAAGTCAAGAAGTTTCTGAATATTGCTTTAATTTTGTGTACGAAGTTTGTGTCACAAAATTTGTAATCAATTTTAAAATAATTTTATTTGTAGATGCACACGAAAATAATTTCATTTGAACAAGTCGCTCCTGTAACATAAACTATCTAGATAGGTCGAAGTGAACATTTTAACTATACGAATGCAACGAGGAAGTTCCATAAGATCCAAATATCTCAAATTTGGACAAGATTTAATTTACAATTTACACGTTTCACCCTTGGAAAGTTCTGTGAAAATATTTGTTGACTGTTGAGAAACAGATTCGTCATATCCGTCACAGAACTTTAATTTAGAGCAATACTAAAATGTTTATGTGAAACTTCAGAGTTTCCTGCAAATACAAACCTCTCGAAAAGTTTTGGTTTTTCCAAGGAATCTACAAAAATACACTGTACAGATAAATATATTTTCTTTTACTTCACAGTTGTAAATCCCTTTGATAATCCAGAGGTGGAAAAACTTTTCGTTTCTGTATTCAAAGCACTACTTCTCAGGAAATTTGAAAATTCAATTCCCTTCACTAGTTTTCTTCCAAGTTAGGATTTACTCCATATCTCTGGTGATATTTTGCCATTAAATATTGGAGACCAGAGGTCCTGTGGTTTCATTTTAAATTATGTGGGGAATGAAATCCACCTTGTAGAATATTGGAAGTATTTCACACTTTTTACTTTCGTTAATGGTGCAACTGCCACAATTTTTCAACATGAAATTTTATGAAATCATCCACACGGAGTTGTAGGAAAGGAAGTTACTTCTGGGTTAGTTTTAAAACTTTAAGACCCTTTCCCATCTGAGCAGAATAACTCGGGGGATATTTGATCTTCCTCTATACTTCACAGAGAAGCTGTTTGTTCTTATACCACATGCAGTAAAAGTGGTAAATGGGAATTTCTTAATTATTTCTCAAAAAAGCAGTAAGACTATGTAGTATTACAGGCAGAGGAGCGAATATCTGTGTTTTCCGAATCTTAAAGGTTTTAATCATCTTTACTAGTCCTCCTCCCCAGTGACTATTAAAAGTTATTAGGATTTTTGTATTCTCTCGAAATACACAATCCTGGAACACAGGACTTTGTGGTATTTCGTCCCTTCCTCTCAAGTGATACTTTTTTACTTTAAAGAAATTCTTGTGGAAGTTATTTTATTAATTAAAAGGATTTTTCAGTAAACTTTGAAATCTTACAAAGAATTAGCTAAATAAGCGATCTCTTGAATTAGATCATAAGTTTGTTAAAGTTTTACGAAAGTTTTCAAGTAATGAAGGCTGTTAACATGATTAAAACTGAACGACTTGTATACTATCAATCGACCCACTTGATGAACCTCGACTCCATTTAAACTCTATAATAAGCAAAATGAGCGGTCCCAATATAGAATCCTGAGGTACACCTCAGCCACTCTTTTTTCTCTCCATTATTTTCAACAGATGTCAGACTGGCCGGTCTAAAGAGCTTCGCCTCGGTACAATTGGTATACAGTTGTAAAGCTGACTCTAGCGCTCTTCACTGTCTCCAAGGACACTATTCTTTCAGCCGCCTAATTTCGTGGTCATGCGATTACGCATGGTCTAGGAATCTTCCGAGACGTAGCTTTCAGGAAAATATGCCCCACTTTTCTCGGTTTATCTCGAATAAGTCGAACATTGAAGTAGTCTACTGACTACTGAAATAGTCTTCATGTTCGATAAATCCTTATTTTCAGCTGCCTCCTTTTCCCCTTATACTCTTCCTCATAACGTGATTAAAGGCTCTTCTCACCTCTCTTTTCAGGCTCTTTGGTCCTGTATACAACCAAGAAGTGGTTGTCCACTGATCGTCTACTGAAGTAAGAGGGCATTCCTCCCGAAATGTTCATTTATAGCTGAGGTTATTATGAGATGAGGCCTTTTCCTACAGATTTCTCTCTAACATTCCAACAAGTTTCTTCTTCGCGCTCTTTCACAGTTAGATATGCGGCCGTGCCCAAAAAAAGGAATTTATTTTTCGGTGAGTTTGCTAATATGAGTTAGAGTTCAGTACTATAAGGGATAGGAGATCTAAGTCCGATTATTACTCCCAAAAGTTAAGGGAACAAGGAAAAAATTTGATCCACTCTTCACATATCTAACGTCCCTTTTCCATTCGTACAATTTTGCCCAGGTGTTCTCAATTTACTGATTTCCCAAGTGGATGCAATAAAGACATCATTGTGTGCCAGGCTGGAAACTCTCAAAGTTTCATATTCCCACCCGAAAAGAAATCCCAAAGAATTAGCTTTTTTGGGGTTCCCTCGTTTAATACCACCACAGGGTTGAAACTCGTGGACTTGTGATTTTCTGAGAACATTTCCTTAGTTAGCACAAATGTCTGGTTTAAAAACAGGGGGTGAAGAGGGCTGGTTTGAAAATCCTGCTGCGACAGTGAGTTCATGGGCCTTAAGCACATCTAAACTTGTGGCATTCAAGTAACCACACAACGTAATTAAGTGGAGTTGGTAATTAACAGAAAAAGCTTAGCATACCGCAGAGCGTTAAGTTTTGAATTGTTTGAAGTACAGACTACCGGGGAATTTATTCGCGCAGCAAAAACAGTTTAAATTAAAATCTCAGATGTGAGTAACACCGCCCTTGGTGATGTAATTAAATAATTGAATGCTTTTATCAGTTTAATTTTGAGGGTAAATCAAGTAATATCTGGAAAATGCTGCGGGGCAAAAGAGCTAATAATAATATTTGAGCTGGTAAATAGGTACAAATATTTACTTCCAGGCGGCAGTTACTTTAAAGGGAAACACCATTAAGGGAATCTGGCTAATTGGTATAGTAAAAGTTGATGGCAAAGTTAGGGTTTTCAGTAATTTTATCCAGAGACTATGCGGCTGGAATAGCCCAATTGTTTTATATAAATCTTGCTGTAATTTTTCCTCTACGGCCTGGAATGGTAGTAATTACCTAAATGCTATGGCATTGGTCTAGTGTTCCACACGGTGCTGGTTATTAGGCATTGGATTCATTCGGGGTATGAGTGCAAAACATGACACTGAGAATTCATACCTAAACCTATTGAACTTCACAGTAGAATGTCCTATGATTACGAGTGCCACCTAAGCCCAGTGTGAAGTGGTTTTCTTTGAAACGACGATCTGAGGGGGCATACAAATATAAACTTCCTGCGATTTTTTTGGCTCCCGCAGAGAGTACTCCTTAAAAGTTGGGACTAAATTTCTGACCAATTATATCATTCTTTATTTTTTTTTTCGAGTGCGACTGATGATCAAGGTAGCAATACAAAGAGAAGGGGGGATCCTGATGAATCAAATGGAATCGGAAAAGGGGTGAAAATGTGAAAGGTTTGATTAGAGGACTTTATGTCGAAAAATTGGTTAATATGTCGGTTTTAGAGAGGTTTATATTTATATTTTGTGTCGAACCACTGGATGAGCACATTGTGTATCCAGTAGTTGGCATGCGTATAAGCCTATTACAAGACACGCAGATGAACCGAACCGATGGAGGAATAAATCTGGCCAAACACATAACGTAGGGGTGTTTTTAAAGATGCCGGTGTATTAAAGTAGTCGTTTGTTTTTTTATAAACACTATGTAGCAACATTTTCCAATGTTACTCTAATACATCCTATCGTTGTACTATGTTTCGATTGCCTTAAGCGATTCAAAGGAATGTTATATTATCATATTTGTTTTATACTTCCATTTCTTGTTCCCTGTTATGCATACGTATACCAAAATCTCCCTCGATATTAACGTGTATCGGGTTGCATTTTCTCATTACAACTAGCTCTAAAATATTCTATATCCAGGTACACTGTTCAAGAAAAGAAAAAAAAATTCCTCTACCTTGGATAAAATTTCAATAATACTGATGGTATCTATTTTCCTCCTTGCTTATACAATCTGGAAAATGTAATCCGATGAACTTACCTTGGTATAACTAAAATGACTAAGCATTTCCAGCCAAACATCCGCCTGATGGTAGTAGGGTGGTACCGTGCGAAGGAATGATACATGAATATTTTTGTCAGAGAATGCAGCATCCCTAGATGAAATACCGATGACAGGAATCTGATAAAATCCACTAGTGTAGCTGACTGCAGCGGGTGATAAATCTCCCGTCTGTTCATGGGAAACGACGACTGCATAAACCTGTAAAAGAAAAATAACCCCAAGGATAATTAGTTACACGAAAACTTGAGAAATGGTCAATTCATGGAAATGACATCATTAAGTTTCCACACCAGAAGGGAAATGTCTGTTATTTCACTGGATGTGAGAGGTCACAGGACCTTAAACGTAATGGATGGACTGTGGGAAAATATAAACTGCATGGAGGCTCCTTTGGTGGAATGTGAACTATCGACTGTTGTAAAATGTCGTAAAATGCACTGAGGACTGGATAGAATTGGATTATGTACTAAACCTAATTGCAATGAGCCGTGATCATGGTTTTAAGGTTTAACTGCCACTCTAGACTCTGCCGAGAAGTATGTGGGTTTAGTCGTTGGTATGCTCCACATAATTCTGTTAGGATTAAATCGAATTGACCATTTCGTTTTGGTGTGCCTGCTTTAAGTCCACCTCTTTCTGTAGAGAAATTCGTTTAAATGCCTTTGTTCAGCAGAGCACAGGTTCTATTGATTTGGTCCATGAACGTGCAAATGTTTTCCTAGTATGTTCTCTAGTACAAAACGAAAACTGAAAGTGAACAAATAAAGTTCTCGTGCCTCACTGATTTTGGCCAGGAAAAAAAATGTAAAATATGGCCGAAACCGTCGTAATCCATTCCATTCGCGAACCAAATTCGATTTGTTTAAATATTTGGTCTGAAAATATTGTGTTATGAAATAGATTCCCATATCAATTTTTTTTTATTTTCATGCCAAACGGCTTAGCAGAATCTAAAAGCTATGAAGCTGGTCGAAAACTTATCTACCACGACGGCAAAATGAAAAAGTATTTGTACTTACAAGTGCCCAAAAAGGAAATAGAGTCCTTCAGAATAAGTTTGTAGATTTCCCCACCTTACTTGTAAACAATGAATAGAACCCCATGCTAAGATGGAACAGCAGGACTGGTCGATAGTATAAGAACCACACGTCTACTCGACGACTTCCGGTTTAAATTAAATCTTCTGCCCTGAGTGGTTGCCTACTCTTTGTAACATGTTGGGATCGGTATTACCTATACAAGAACTATAGATTTCAGAATAACGACTTTCTTATACATCTTTCTATAATATGACGGCGGGACATTGATTCCACTTGGGAAGAAAAGTAGGCTTAATATGCCACAGCGAAGAGAGTATTTACTTTGATTCCAAACTAATGATGAAATAAGTTTCACCAACACAACGCACATTTTAGCTAATGGATCTCCTATAGAATCAAATCAAACCACAAAGAGACATTATGACTACATAAGCTTCATCCGAAAAGTGATTTCGATTCGAACCCACTTCGTAATATTCTTGTATTGATGCCACAAATATCCAGGATTTATGACTGAAATCAACTTTGCCTCTACCACAGTTTCCAATAAATCTCCTTCAGCAAGTACTTACAGTTCCCCCGAATATACACGACTAAGGTATGAAATATTTCTGCAGGTATCTGGAAAGCTTCCAAAGAGGTTGATTGCAAAGAGGTTACGTGTAAAAGGCTTATTGGCTCTGTCGGCATCGCCCCATTGCCACACGGGTAGTACTATTATAGAATATTTGGAGAAAAAATCCTTCCTAAAATATAAATCATACAAGTCCAAAAAAACTGTTGACTTTCTTGCTGTGAGGGCTGCTACGTGTACGATACGTCGCAATAATTTACACGCTGTCAGTTAATAAGCTTTGGATAAATAGCGCTTCTTATGCTTATCACGAAAGGTAGAAAATATTATAATACTTTCCGATAGCTTCCTGGGACCGACTCGTGACATACAACCTGGGCCATTTCTTGTTTCAGTGGTAGCTGAGTGAATAATTCGAATGCGAGAAGTTTTATGCACGACAACGTTCCAATACTAAATAGGTGAAATTTGCAAAATTCGATTATATCTTGTGGCATATAAATATCCAAAAGTGATCGTTCCCAAAATTGCAAAACAACCTCATTTAAAATAACCCAGCACAGTATGTTAAATTGTACACGTCAAACAGCTATTGGTATAGATTTAAAGTCGTGTAGTTGGGATGTGCACGTATCAGGGCTAATTCTCAATTTTACCACGTGTGATGGTATTTTAGGGCGGGTGATGATAACGAGGGGCGCTTGGCTTTGAGGTGAAGATTCTCTTAGTTGTGTCATTACTTACCCTCCGAGATATCAGATGCTTGCAGACGTTTAAGGCCGTTTTGATAGGATTTTTATCCATCCGGATTGTTTTGTCGTAGTACGTGACGCCTCTTGGTACATACTGCTGATCGAAATTTAGGTGCTGAAAAAAGATAAATTGGAAATTTTTTTTAGTGTGAGGAAGTACTTTACGGGTTTAGTGCAAAAATTATTTTGATTAAAATTTGGCGCTATATTTTTTGGTGATTAATCCAAAGCTCTATCAATACTTATGTCGAAAACTTTATAGGAAAAAGTAGTCTAAACTTTTCAAATATATATTTAAAGTTGCGACGTTAAATAAAATTAACTAATATAAGGTAAGTCTTGATAGTGATACAAATTTTGCTAAAAATAAGTTTAATGAATAGAGCTTCACAATTGAAATCATGATGCACAATCAGAAAATAATAGATCAAAGAAAAAAGATTTAAATTATGTTAAATCAATAGAAGAAGTTAGGGGCGAAAATAAAAGTGCAGATATAAGAGCTGAACGAGTACACGTTTGTCCGAAATTCATAGTCATCCATTTTAGTTCATGAAATTTTCGATTGACCCTGTTACAGTAGTGAAGAATACTCCAAAAAGTATAATAATAGGAACGAAGCCTTGGAGTAAAGGCGAACTTTATCTCCTTACCTTCATTCAGCGTTACCTACTTAGGTACTAATGAATTCATCACTCCCTCCAGAATACAGAAAGTAATAGGATGCATACACGTTTGTTGCCAAGGACGTCTGCACGTTTAAATTCATTGATCGAGTAAAAGGGCATAGTACTCATTTCTATAAAATCTTTAATTAAAAATGAATTTTACCACTAATTGCATTCTTGTCCAGTTTTATATTCTTTCCCAGAAAGACCTTTGCAAATCTAAAATGTTTCTAGGTTTCTACAGATGAAAACAATAATTGAAATTTTATTGTGCCATTTATTGCAGGAAATTGCAGAACCCTCCTTGCCTTGCGCATCTACAGCAAAATCTAAAGAAAGCAACGTAGAATGGAAGGGCTCTAACAATTGATGTGAATTTCCTTTATTTACTCCGCATATTTTCTACCTAAATTGTTTCGACAATTGCTCATCTCACATTCTCCTGGGGAAAAATCCTCCCACAAATGTTTTTGTGTCAAGTTCGATTACTGGCCAGGGTGAATGGGAAAGGTAGTAGGAGACTATACAAAAACCCTGACGTAAACGACCAGAGTGTGTACGAAATGAATTTGAAGCACGATTAATTACATCCAGATTTGGTTTTCTTTAATTCTGACACACTATATATAATACATTTACAATAATGGTGGTTCCTATATAGGGAGGAGCATTTACACCGTTTTCCAGCTTCACGGAGCAATCGAATTAATTACACCGAAAACAAATCGAAATGTTGTTCATCCTAAGAGGTTTCCTGTCAGGGCAATAAATTCCAGCAAATAGCTAAATCTGTGTAAATTAAAGCATCTGTCAATTATTTCGGAGGTCATCAAGGACAAATAAATTGTTTCCCATTGAAATTAATTTCAATTTCAAGTACTTTAGACGGTAATGGAGAACTGTCGTATTCATTTAAGCGGGAGATAAATGGCGTGCAAAACGAAAAATTCGTGGAGTGGGGGATGGTTGTAGTTTGTTGTAGAAACAAAAATAGCACTGTTTCTCGGGAAAAATATTAATGTATGTTGGTGTGGTTGCAGTATTCAGCCTCAGCCTTGTTATCCACAGGGACGTCAGAACCGGAGCGAGTGAAATGTGAAAAATGAAAAGTGGTTGTAGTTGGGGCTTATGATGTCTGTGGCGCAAAACCACTGCATTTGAAATATTTTGCCATAATTACAGATTGCTGGAATCGCATATATTTCTGCAGTATATAGTGCAACACCATATTTTTCTGAAATAGAGAGGAAAGAATCGATTCTGAAGTCATATTGAGTACTGAAGCAATGATGTGTAGAGGGTGAAATGTAACTCTTGATTTTACCCTTGCTCCTCAATAGCAACTCATAATTACATTGGACAGGATTATGTGATGCACATTCGGCTACTATCATTTGATAGCCTCTCGTAAAAATAAAGGTATAATTGAGTTAAATTTCCAGGTGAAAATGGATTTAAACCGACCTAGGACTCAAGTAGTTCAAACAAGTGAGACAGGCTAGCCATATATGAAAATAAATGATAAAATCCACATAAAATATATGGCAGAATGAGGCAGCTAAATAGATATAAAGGTAGACGAATAGTTTTAAGGAAACCGGACAAGGAGAAGATTCCACGGTATTGACCAGCGCAGCTCTGATTCCACGGTTATTTTGCTATATACTCCACGCCTGCAGACAAATAGCGTATGCTCAGCGTCGTCCCTACTATCTCCGTAAAACGGGCATTGCGGGAAGTCGGTCTTACCAACCTTATGAAGGTAGTACCGAAGGTACCAGTGTTCACTCAGGAATTGTCTGAGGTGTTTAAGCTGATCTCGCCATGTTTTCTGTCAATCTCAGTCCGATCCGTGGAAGCAATCTGGCAGTCCATCGCCGTCATACAGTCCCTACCATCTGCTCAAGGTGTGGGATATTTCCTCCTTGCTGGACTGCTTTCGTCCGACCTCAGCCATTTGAAGGCTTCTTTTTCGATCGAAACGAATCGAAAATCAGCGAGCGGTCGTTTAAATAATCCTAACCCATACGGAGCAGGGAACCTTAAATGTCATCCCAAGCGCCTCCAACATATCAACCCATCTCACAGATTAAACGCAAAGCAAGATCAGCCGCTGGGAATGGTATCCTTCCTCCTCTGTCCAGTCCATTGCATCTACCACCACCTGTACTGCGTCCACTTTTGGCCAACCACGTCGAAAACCATATTGTCGGTCCGATAAGTCATCAGCTGCTTATATCGCCGATAGTAGGTGAAGGGCGGCACCACGACCGCGCCCGTTTCATAAGTCAGTATGGAAAAGTTGATACTTTCCAACCTATGATCTCCTCTTCTATCCTATCCTAATATTTCCCAGACATAAGGCTTTCCTCAACATTTGTGGTCTAGTACACAAAAGCAGTTAAAAGTAACCAAGCCGGCAATCGCTAAACACCTAAAATCTTACTCCCAAGCATTGTTCTTACTGTTTTAGTGTCTGCAACTCCAACCTTCAGGGAAGCCGGAAAATCGTAAATAAAATTAACCATACGACGCTATTGGTGCAAACAAGATAACATACCTTCCGGTAGAACTCAGACAAGAAACGTTCACAATTTGTTCCTAGGAATTGAAGAGAAAAGCCCTTTTTACCTAAAGGGCAAATGTAGTTCACTGTGACAAATTTGAATGTGGAAAATTTCAGGATAATTCCATTTAGATCCCTTTACCGACTGGGATAGCATAGGCTTCCTTTGTGCTTAGTAAAAAGTTCTGTGGGTTCCGTCCGAGATAATGAAATTAATTACTTTCCAGTGGACTATGGGTTGCTGCTGTTAGTAAGGCTACAATGAACCGCATACAGACTACAAGAACTACAGACAAATTCCTACCCCAGGCTAGTGGACGGCCTAATTGAACTTTGTGTTTTATTCATTAAGTGTTCCATTAAGAACATACCCTTATTATAATAAGTTCCCTGGGGGATGCCAACAGTCTCGGCAGAAATTGTTTTCTGCAATGGGAAACCACATCTTCCAGAAGTGTGAATAAACTTTTTGGTACCTAATTAAACACGAACTGCGGTGAGGACTTCTTAGGGTCTCATGCAATCTGCGTCCATCACATCATAGATGCAGAATTTTCGTGACATTGTCTCAAAATTTAACTCTTCGTTTTCCTGCCCATAAAAGAGAGTACTCTGACTTTTAAAATTTAATAACATTTCATTAGGTTGAAGTATCCACAAGTGGTGCAAACTGGTTTACCAAGCACAAAAGGACGACTACAATTTCTGCAAGGAACTTAACTGACGGAGAGCAAGAAGTTTCCATCAAATGTTAATTTGAAGTTTTAAGTAATTTTAAACTTTCCTCTCATGAAAATTCGATTGGACTCGGACAGCAAAAAGCAGGAAGTTCCACCGTACACAGGAAATACAAGTCTAGTGTAAACTTTGATCCCTACTTTGGCAAGGTTAAAGACCACTTTAAACCGATTTTGATGGGAGGAAAATTCCCAATATTCCCACAGGTAAAACAACTTAAAATCCACAGAAATCTCTGGATGACGTCAAGTGTGTGGGCAACGGAGAACCTTAGAGCACTTTTACTAATGACGGAAGTGCTTTTATGAGTGAAGGAGATTGATTTAAACAAGTTGTCCTCGTCCTTGCCGACGTGTATGAAGTTTGCTTTTGGCTCACACTCAACAAAAAGTAAACAGCCAACGAACAATGAGGAGGGACCAGCTAAATATTTTGACTAAGTTTGAGTTAGTTCACATTTAAGAGAGCAAAGAAAGGGCTCAAAAGTTTCCATTAACTTTTTGCTTTGTGTTAGCAAGGAAAACTGGGGTTTGAATTTGTACAATTGTAGGACCGCTTATCAACATTAGAAAGGTATTAGGGGAGTAAACTTTAAATTCGGGGAATTCAGATGCCTGTTTGGGTGACACCATGTATGAGTGCTTCAAACATGAATATTTTATGTAAATTTTGTCATGTCAAAGTTGTCATAAAACTTGGTGCAAACTCTTGTAACTTAAGTTAGGCATTACCATTTGCTGGCAACCTTCGTCACTGTCTGTCTATACATTAATTTTACTGGAGAATAGAATATGAATCATATTCTAAGTGAAAACAAAATGTAAATTTTTGAACTACTGAGAGTTATTAGGTCAAGTGACTTGACATATTGATGTCTTCAAGCACTATGCTTTTATACCACTTTACGAATACTTGCGACTTCGGTAAAACTTGTGCGTACAAGTACAACCCTTTAATGTAGTACAAATAGTAAATTGAAGAGTAGGTATACTAAAATGCGAAGGCAATCACGGCATATGATGTATTTGGACTACTGCTGTAATTGTATCAATGCAAACTTTCAGTTTGTGGTTAACCGCAGACTTAAGGTTAGTGATGATGATGTGACCTTTAATTCTGAGTGGGTAGCCACTTAAAAGCTCTTTGAAAGCCATTTGAGATCTATTTAAACCTTCTTGGGATCTGTTGAAAATTGACTAATAGCTTTCAATCAAGATCTGTTGAAAGCTGTTTGAAAGCTGTTAAAAGTTGTTTGCTAGCGGTTAAATACTGTTAAAAGTTATTTGAAACCTATTGGAAGCTGAAAGATAACTGTTTGGAAGATGGCTGAGTGACTAGCAAAAGCACAATACTAACCGGAAGTCTGCCGTTCCATCACAAGTGGGAATAGCCTAAATCGCCCTATTGCCTACTGGTGGCAAAAACAAATTGCACAAGGACTTCCAAACCGAGATTTCTCAGAGTACGAAGCAGGCTGCGGAGGTAACAGCAAATAAATGTACGAGAGCCCCATACACCCTATATTTTTGATCCCTATGGGAAGCTGGTGTTAAATCAATAAAGAGATATCTCAAGTGAGTTATTCGTGAAATTCTATTGACGTATGAAGAATTCAGCACGGTATTAATATAATAAAAAATTATTTGCCCTAGTTATGTTCATTTTTGCCTAACTACTCGCATTTTCCTAAAAGGTCTTGACGTTCCTCGAAAAGGCTTGTCCAACCCTTATAAAATTTTGTACACTATCCAGAATTATCATCCAACCGCACGTTATATATTTGTTGATAACAGAAAGTGGCTAGCATCCTTTGGATGTTAAAAGTGTATTCTTGAGTCAGCTCCCGCTGCCCTAAAAGTCACGGCTATCAGTTTTGTAGTTCTTTATTAAATCGTGTATGTAAAGCTTGTTTGTTTCTTGACAAATGTTGAAATTGGATTTTATAATTATAACTATTTTAGACACAGGTGCGATTCGAATCGCCAATAAAACCTTAGGGCTTATAACGCCCCGAAGCTCATTGTGGTCTATCAGTACTACTGTGGCGACTTGCCACTTTCCGTACAATGACTTGGTTATAGTAAATGCAGTTGTAAGGTTTAATACGCTTAGCCAACCTTACAATTGCTTGGTTGCAAGTGATGCATTTGTAGGATTTGGTATTTTGTTCATTGTGCACCTAGCAACCAGTCACTTTGCGCAGGTCTTTTCTAACGCCTTTTCGCGTAGGCGTTTTTAATTTTTTGTTAAAATAAAAATGAAAATATTTTTATTTGTCAGTCTTTAGCAATTTTTCAATCTAACAACATCACCCTGTCGGTTTACTTATTTAAGTTGTTAAAAGCCAGAGAAATTAAATAAAAACCAATTGTAGTCTTGGGAGAAGCGTGCTCCGTCAAAACCGCTTATGTCCCACACTACGTAAAAATTTCAATGAATCTCAAGGGAAAAACTTGATAAATCTTCTCTCTTCAACGATGAAAACCAAACACCACAAATTATAGGTGTTTGTATACAAAATGGCAAAGTTGAACTCCAAAAATTCAGTCTTCTCTAACGAATTCTTTCAATTAAACTTCCTTCTCTTTATTAAAAAACACCATTCTTTAATTCAGTTAAATAAAAACTTTTATTATTTCAATTAATTTAACTTTTACTTAATTTCTCTGGCTTTTAACAACTTAAATAAGTAAACCGACAGGGTGATGTTGTTAGATTGAAAAATTGCTAAAGACTGACAAATAAAAATATTTTCATTTTTATTTTAACAAAAAATTAAAAACGCCTACGCGAAAAGGCGTTAGAAAAGACCTGCGCAAAGTGACTGGTTGCTAGGTGCACAATGAACAAAATACCAAATCCTACAAATGCATCACTTGCAACCAAGCAATTGTAAGGTTGGCTAAGCGTATTAAACCTTACAACTGCATTTACTATAACCAAGTCATTGTACGGAAAGTGGCAAGTCGCCACACTACCATGAAAATTTTTCATTTTTCCTTGCCTTCAACAAATAATAATAAATCGTACCACCATAAAATTTCATGAGTCCTTTCAAGTGTGAGGAATTGCCAATAATTTCATGGGTTTACTCCTCTCCCAAATTTTCAGACAGAGCATGAAAGTCCTGATATCCATGCCAATAGGAATTTAGGAACAAAAAAGAAGAATCCAACAAAAAAAAACACACTTTCCTTTTTCCTTTAAATTCAATTATACCCAAAATTCTGAATAAAAAACTGGACTCAAACCCTCCTCTGTTTAGCACCATAGAAAATTTTACGTAAATTAATTTCAGACAGAAAAAATTTTTTCCCTTCCACATTTGCTGGGGAACCCCTCAAGAAAACGAGTATCTAATAAAATATTCAAAATTCCGACCGCAAAAATTTAAAATTGTTATCTAATTTTGGGAGAAGTTTTGCAAAGCTTCGGTACAAATAAATCCTGGAGTTAGTATTGTCGTGGAGGTAAAAACGCTCAACCCTTTTTGCAACCCTCATTTATCTTCGCCCCAGC
>QYTT01095522.1:1344-16163 GCA_006980735.1 Dasypogon diadema
AAAGATTTATTATCGATATTGCTTATAACGCCTGATCCGGGGGTCCCAAAAAAGAGGATTTACAAATTGCTTGTAGAGGTTTTAAGATTATTTGTACTCTCTACAACAGCTCATCCGGTCTGAATCGAGTAGTTTTCCGCGTAATAAGGTCATCACATCAGAATTTTCGGAATATGAAAGTAACGATGAGGAGTCTTCAAAGGATTAGTTTTATTGTTATTTTTTTTTTGTATATATTTTTTACTGTACATCTATTAACAAGTGGTTTTAGGTACTTCTAATGGTGCATGAATGTATATAAGAATCTTTAGAGATGTAAAAGTGCAAAATATGGCTTTGCTTTCTTCTGGTTTTTACAGCGTTTTTCATGCTTTAATCGAGTAACGCAAACAAACGAATGCCCTCATGGCTTTTTTTAGTTTTTTCACCAAAACGGCTTTTACTTTTTTCCTATAAATAAACGAACGAAGGAAAGGGCTTTGAAAATTTTGTTCCTTTAATAATTTCAAATTAGAAATTTTGCAATTTTTATAATGTTGACGGAAAATAAAAGAGAAAATATAATTTAACCGTCTTTCCCTTTTCAAATTGTGCCGGCGAAAAGTCGTAAAATCCACAATTAATTCGCATGTAAAACAGGAAATTCCGAACAATGCGTGCGCTGGCTTAATAGAAGTTCTAATTGCTGGGCGTTCCTCTGTACTGAGTAATTCTTGGAATTTCTATAGTCGTAGCAATTTCTAAATAAGGACAAAATTCAAGAACAAAGGGATCTGTAACAATCGCCCATAGAAAGAAACTCTGGGAAATCCCCTCGAAAATTCTGGTGTAATATTCGAAAACCTTGTTTTAAATATACGAATAAAAAAAAACTACAATTTAATATCAGGTGCAATGTTTTCACAATTTACAATTTACTACTGGAAGGATTCGTGTTTTCTTTACTACTAAGGAACGGATTCATATCAAAACGACTGTTAAAAAAGAAAAAAAAACAATATACCTAAAAAAAGTAAAACTGGCTACTACTTTTCCAAAATTATTTTACCTTAAATAAGAAATAACCTAAATCCTGCACTGTGTTCAAGTTTTGAATTTCCAGACCTTACTAACTGTTAGGATGCAATACAGAAGGGAAAATAAATAAAATATACATTCTTACTACTTCCTCTGTAAAAGTAAGAATTAAACGTGCCCCTGAAAAATTAACCACAGAAAGTGGTTATTGATTACAGAATAATAATTTTTTACACTTTTAAACAGAGAGCGACCAGCTACTACTAAGAGGAGACTTATACTTAGTTCACTGGTGACCATTCATTTATTTAGCCGCTAATTGTGAAGTAGGGATAAAGTCTATTTGATGCATTCGTATAGATATATTAGAAATTCTATTCTACGTCTCTAAAACCAAAACACCTGAGAGTTTTGAATTTTCAGTCGCCTTAAGTTTCCTATTTTATTTTGAGGATGCCGTGCTCTGTAACAATAAAACTCTTAGCTTAATCCACAGTAGTATCGATTCTTTATCTGAGTTGAAATTTTTCAGTTTGCGGTTTTTGCATCCGGTGCAAATTTTTAATCACGCTAGCGTCTCGATCGAGACATTCAGTTTCTGTTGATTTTCTTCCAAGTTAACATACCTCTTACAAAAATATACGTGAAATCTTCACTATATGGCTTCCACAAAAACACCACCGCAAACACATCCAGGCTGGGATACTTCATACAAATCGTGCCTTTGTCTTCTATTGACTGTTTTCGCTCTAACTCTCCTCGTGTTATTAGTAGCGATTTTAGTGCCAGGAAAGCCTAGACATCATGGGAAATGGCCATCCGTACCAAAGGTACCAACAAATTCTCTTCACTTTTGATTGAAATACAGATAACAATGCTCTTAGGACTTTGATCCAGAACTATACGAAAGGCTAATGCAAGAGTATAGGGCTAGAACGCCTACAATAACAACTTTAAAGACTACTCTGCGCGGGCTTGATGGTACTACGACAATTCACCAGCCAGTAAAAAAGTGGCACAAAATACCAAATAAGATGACTACTATCGAAGATGTGGAAATTTCCACGGATGAATCCACCAAACCAGTGCATTTCAAGTTGGACCAAGATTCCACTCATCCAATAAGGGGACCTGAAGAGCCCTTTCAGTTTTCTACGCCCCAAGAACTGACAGAAAAAGGCGATAACATTTGGACAGCACAGTCAGAATCCTCTGTCGGATATGACCCGTTCTATAATGAGAATAGCGAAATTATGCTGGAAGGTAAAACTACTGGGGAACCGTACGCCACCACCTTTTCCAATTACAATGAGGAAACAAATGGAAATGAGAAATTGGATACAGTTCCGACTTTAGACCTAACTCAGACCGAAGTTTCAGTTGCATGGACAACACCAATTTCGTTCAGAGAAATATTCCCCAAAAGACGGGATGAGACTCATATTGTTGTCGATCATTCCAGTCCAATGCAGACAGAAAAAACAACCGAAATTACGGATGAAGATGTAGCTTCGAGTCCAACATCTCCACGTGCAACTTACATTGCTGAGCAACAATCCACACTGGAAGATACAGTTCATAATGATCAGTGGTACATGTTCAGCATAAGTCCTACACCGCAATCGAATGACCCCAATTTCCAAGAATACTTTTTGGCCCAAGATAGTACTCCCGTTGATGGCAACAATGTGTTTGCTCAAAAAACGATAATAAAGGAGAAAATAGTGGAAAAGGAGTGTCCGAAACCTCCAAAAGTCTGTTCCACAAACGTCTGCAAGAGATCTGCCAGTGAAATGCTTGCTCTCATGGACCACACCGTGGATCCATGCGATGACTTCTATCAGTACGCATGCAATGGCCTTCATCTCAATCGAATGAAGGACAGAAATTCTGCGGAAGAATTGTTGGACAAGATAAAAGGTAAAATTTGCAATTTAAAATGAATGAAATTCATCTGCACCTATTCCAGACTTTGTGGCCGGAGACCCTCTCACTATAAAATTCAAGCAACTTTACGACAGCTGTTTCGATTTCTCGGAAGAAAGCTATTTTTCCCGTAAGTCTACTAAAAATCAAAAGGCGAAAATTAATTTATTGCGTATTTAATTTCAGTGCGGACTTTTACGAAGGACATCTTTAATGACACCCGGTACGAAGGTCTAGATAAAGCTGAAGCCCTAACAGAACTAGTTTCAACGCTATTGGCGCAAAATCCGACTGGATCTAATACGCGACTGATGCCTCTGTTTGATTTAACAGTCGATGCATACTCCGCAGGGTAAGTTTAGGTTCATTAAGTTGAAAATGTGGAGTTAGCTAAATTGATTGCAAACGCGATACGTATTCGCTTGTTGAACTTTAAATTTTCTTCCAGTAGCAGTAGTTTCCTCCCAACGCTCACAATACCCACGGAAGCGACCTTAGTGGCGTCGACGAATGTCGTAGACCCATACGAGGGATTGTGCTTGAGGAAAATGACGACGGAAAATCTTTCTGAGGTAATCACATTACGAAGTATCTTTGGAAATTAACAAAAAAAAAGCCAAATAATTGCATAGAAAAGTGTGGACGCAATTTATAAAACATTTCTGGAGTGCACCGAAGATATTGGGCCGTACATTATAAACCTCAACACAACGCTCTATTCTTCTGGCGTGTTTGACCACCTGCCCAAGCTGAATAGATCACAAAAGATTATTACAATTGAGCAATGTGTTCAATTCGATGTTTTTGATTCACTAGGTAAATAAAATTGAGATTTATACAAATTTCAAGGGATTTATGTGTTCTTTGGAGGGTCATTAAGTAAAAGATCTCGCCGGGAGCAGTTGCAGACCATGCAAAGCAATCCAGCTTACTTGGAGCTTGAACAATTGCAAACCGAATATCCTCAGGTAATTTAAATTTCGTTTTTCAATCTGTAACATAAGCTTGTAGGGAATTTTTTAGATTAATTGGAAAAGGCTCCTGTCGAATTTGTTTAAAGAAAAAATTTCATACGTTGGGAAAATTCGCGTTATGTTTAAGGAGACACTTGATAAAATTTTCAATTTCTTTGATACATTCAAATTCGCGTAAGTTGAAGCTCATATTTAGTTTCGAGCCGCTTTATTGGGCACTTCTATTGCAGTGATATTAAGAATTTACTAATGGTCATGTTTTTGCATGATTTACACATGGACGTGAGGGCAGTAGAGAAGCACGCAAGCAGCACTTATTGTCTAGAAATCTCGACAACACTCATGGAAGACGTTGCTGCGAAAATACTAGCATCCAAAATTAACTCCAAAGACCTCAATCACGCCAATGAGTACATATCAGACATGTTCGAGTAAGTCCCATTAATTGCTCTAGAATATTACCGCACTGAAGAATTTCCACTTAGACGAATTAGGAAGAGATTTATCGAATCTCTGCAAACTTGTACCTGGCTTCACGACAGTCAAAAACAAGTACTGGGAGAAAAGCTCAAGAAGATTAAGATAAATGCAAACGCCTATAACTTGTACTTCAACGACGGAGTCCTATCGTACCGAAATAATGAGGTAAAATTGCCATCAATCCATCACTAATCCCGATAAAAATTTATCCATTTTAGCTGGAGCTGAACAACAATTTCGCAGAAAATCTCCTCAATTTGAGGAGAAACAAACGACGCCTGATGTACGACAAAGTGACCAATAACCCCGGAAGTGTTTGGATCCACCACTACAACCCTATGGGAATTGACATATTCACAATGCCAGAGCGCAATGAGATCGTCATTCCAATCGGTGCCTTGTCGAAATACGCTCTGAAAAAACGAAATTACTTGCAAGATTACCAGAATTACGCTAAATTGGGTTTTAAGATCTCAAAAGCTATCCTAAGCATATTTACGCCCGTTAATCTCTACAAAATACTTCCAGACTTGATTGGAAATGAAGACTTACAAACCTTTTTGGAGACTGAACTTGCTGACCCACCAATAACGAAATTTGAGAACGTCTTCGGTATAATCGTAGCAAAGGAGGTACGTGGCTCCGTACGGTGTCTATCAGTCAAAATAGGAAAACTGTGTATATTTATTTGCAGGACATCAAACTCACAGGAGATGACCGATTTTCCGATGATGCTGCACTACGCTTGAGTTTCGAAACATTTTTGAATAATTCCAACAGCAGACAAGATCCTCTGATTTGGTTAAATTTAACAAAGCCCCAACTTTTCTTCATGTCCTTCGCTCAAGAGTATTGCCGCCATGTTCCACCAATCCCTAGCCTAGCTTTAGAAGTGGCCGAAGATTGGAGCCTCCCTCCTTATTTCCGAGTTAATTCGATTCTCATGAACATGGTTTTCTTCGCCGAAAGCTTTACTTGTCGAACGGGTTCGTCAATGAATCCCGAATTTAAGGTGAATCAATTTCCACACATTGAACAGCCCGATGTTGACTATGGTAAAGATCAAGCCATCCTGTAGAAGCTATACGATAATCATTTACAAATAAAAACAATATTTTATTCTCTATAAAAAATATATAAATTCTCGCATCCTTTCCACATAAAATCTATCTTCCCTGAGGACACTTGTTTTTTGTGTGTCCCTCCTCACGACATAGTCCACATCGACGCTTTTTGGGCGCAGGTTGATCCTCCCTGGTGCGATTAGAAGCACCAGTTCCCCAAGAAGTGGAAGGAATTGCTTTGGAAACAAACCAAAATCAAGCACAATCGTAGGGATGAAAGATCACTAATACCTTGATTTGTGTTGGGGTTCTCGTTTTCATCAGCCCATTTGAAAAACCCACATGAACTACTACTAGCACATGCGAAAAATTGACGCCCCTTGTTTGGTCCGTCTTTCCTAACTGTAAGCCTATATGGACGGATTTAATTAATATAATGTTAACGGACTTTCTAAAAAGTTACTTACTCCTTGGCTGGCAGATTGCAACCAGCGCACAACACAGTTTGTAAACCACTGTTAGGTGGAAGATTTTGTGTTTGACCTCCAAAACTAGTAGCAGGTGGGTCTGCTTCATCTGCCCACTGAAAAAATTTACAACCAGGTTGCTTCGGGCAGCCATAGAATGTTCGCCCTTTATTAGGCCCATCTTTTTTAACCGTCAACCTATAGAAAACACGAACGTGAGATGTGTTGCTAGAAGCAAAACTTCACTTACTCCTTAGCTATTTGACGACAGCCCGAACATCGAACAGCATTGGCGTTATAACTGGAACGTGGATTATTTGCAGATCCCCATGACGTCATTAAGGAGTTAGCATTATTCTGGTCTAAATTCCATCCCCCCTGCGATTCATTTGACGAATTAGTTATTCTAGAACCCCGATCTTCATCTTTTCTTGATGAGCTGGAGTTACTCCTGAAACTGCCCCAAGTATTTGCCTGAGGATTTTGGCGGGTGCCATTTGATGTGCCCCAAGAGGATGATCTGCTTTGGCCAGTACTTTGGGCTGGATTTCTAGATTCACTGACTTGGTTCAGCCTCACGTTTCTTAAGGTACCACAAGACGTCATTTGTTGTTGTTCAGTATTTGCAGTACCTTTCATATTTCTAGAAGTTTCGCTAGGGCGGTTTAATGAACCGCGCCCAGAATCACTTTGCATTTCATTTGTTGGCATTTCTGTAGTCAAGTTCGAATTCCCCCTATAATTCGGAGCATGTGGCGCACTATTTGTTTCCGCACCCGCAGCTGAATTCAATAACAATTCGTCGAAGCCATCGTCATTAAAAAATTCATCTCCCAAACCCTGGAGATCTTCTACAGGCTCTGTTCTGGCAACAGTTTCAAACACATTCAAATTCCAACCTCTTCCCGTGTTATTAGAACTAGATGTGGAAAAATTCCTTTGCCTTCCTCCAGTTGCGTTAACTGTTGCAGACCTGTTCCCACGACCTCTTCCCGCAGGTGCTTGCCGAGGAACATTCGTCCCTGTTCTTACATTTGTACTAACTGTTGTAGATTGAGGCTCATCCGACACAATGGCACCAACTCTCTTCACTGAGTCAAGGTTAATTTCAAAAAGATCCCTAAATGATGAATCGCAGCCCAAACATGTTACATAGGTGTTACTTGTGGCATTAAGAAGAGCGAGATAACTGCTTTGCTTAAATTTCACTTCGATTTTGCGGTAGTTGGGTCCACATCGACTGCAATGCCTCTCACTCACGGCAATCTCTTTTATCCCTTCTCTAAACCAAATAGCATTCTTACAGTCGGGGAAGCAAAGGCAACCAATGTAAAAATCATTGCTGTCCTTTCTCCGTTTCAGAGTCATTGATGCTTTCATGCATTTTGGGCATTTGAACACTTCTTGGGGTCTATCCGGGGGGGTTTCGTTTTGGCTAGTTTCTTGTGGAGTTTCATTCAATCTGCAAAAAAAAGCATTGGTTTAAATTAAATCTCAAAATGAGGAATTATACACAAAGTATATTAGTTTACACGTTCGGGATCCTTTTTAATGATATATGCATAGAGAACACTTGACGAGAAAACGAAAACTGGAGGGGGGAGGGAAGGGGAAGAAGAAAAAGAGTACAATAGATAACTTTGCCTGAATGTCTGTGAGTTGTAAATGGAGAGCAAAACAAACAACGATCCACACCCATTCTAATAAAGAAAGGAATCACGAAATATTATTGTATTCCGATCAGGATAAAATTAGAAATTTAGTAGGAACAATGCCTGTGGAAGTAGCGATAAAATATCAAAATGCTGCTATTAATTCTATTTCCTTGACTGCAGGTACTTAACAAGAGCTTAAATAATAGTCTTCAAAAATTAGTGCAATTTTCTCAATGTACCTTTGTCCCACTTTTTCATCAAGAGCCCTCACTCTCTCCGTAATTATCCTATAAGCTTCCTTGTACTTTACAATTTGTTCACGTAGTACTTCATTTGGATCCTTTTCACCAGTACAGATTCTCTTTAGATCACTCTCGAATTCGGCTCTCAAAACAGGCTGTGCCAGGGGAAGTTCCATTGCCTCGTATCCTTCATATAATCCCATTCCAATGGTACCGGGTACCAACATTCCACGATCTACCTCACCAATATAACCTTTGAGTAATAGGAAGTTAGATTAAATTCAGCCAACAACAAACGCCAAAATACCTCTTTCCTTGACGGTGTCTATGTGCTCGGCGTGAGTAGCGTCAGTGCCAATACCATGTTTTTCCATTAAAGCTATTAAGTCAGCTTCAGTGAGCAGTGGAGGTGCTGTTGTCGAACCCTCTTGCATCGATATGTCCGTCGGATCAAATACCTGTCCTATGAGTATCAGTTCAGACCAGATATAACATTTAAGACAATCTTAGAGGACCTACCGGTTTCATATTTATGAATTTCTTTTGCATTCCACTTTTCATAAGGGTAGACGTCCAGGTAATTGCGTTCATATATGCACAGCCCCGTGGCACTGAATTTTTCGCCAGCTATAGTTATATGCACTACAGTTTCAGATCCTGTCGCATCTTTACTCACACATGCAAGAAAATGTCTCACTATTAACTCGTAAACTCGTTGTTCATCGCCGCTAAGTCCTGAAAAGTAGAGATACAAAAAATCAAAACAAAAAATGAACAGCTGCGATGTGTCTGACCTGCCGTGAATTTTGTAGGATGAATAGGAGGATGGGCCTGATCAGATTTTTTCCCATTTCGAGGATTTGGACCCCATTCAAGAATTCGCGTTGCAAATTCTCCCCAAGCTGGATGTGGTGCTTGCATTTCTACAAGGGTTCTGCAAGTAGTACTGCCTAGTTGCAATACTTAAGAATCACAACAAACGGTATCCTACCTCAAATTTATATCCGGCGAAAACATATTCGTTTCCGTCCTAGGATAACTTATAAAACCTTGCGTGTACAGCTTTTCAGCTATGGTCATCACAGTCTTTGCGTTAATTTTCAACTTTCTGGAACCTAACTTCTCCAATTCAACAGTATCCATTGGATTCGGCCTCCATTTGCTCTTGGGTTTCGTCGTTACACTGTCTACAGTAGCCTTTGGATCAGCTAGACACAACATCAAGTAATCCTCGCAAGCCGATTTGTCAAACAATCGGTTTCTGGCCCAGTTGAATTCAACAGTCAAATCATCAATAGTGTGAGTGACTACAAAATAGATCAGTTAGATCAAAATCCAAATTACTAACAGCAATTTACCCTTTAGTTTCCAGAAAGGCTCAGGAACGAATGCTTCAGCCTCCTTATAGCGTTGAGCCACAAATCCCAATGTTGGAATTTGGCAACTACCATACGAAATTAACTTGTTTTCTATATGAACGGGAAATATCCTCTGAAGGCGCAACGTTTGATACCGTGTAAATGCAGCACCAGTCCTTAGATCCAATTCCATTCTGACATCAACTGCCTGGCTCTGTCTGATGTCGGGCTGGACTAAATTAGATAAAGCTCTTCGAACGGCTGCGCCTGTAATTTCTGAAAATTTCGCCCTATAAACTGAGATATTGGGCTTTACTGCCTTGCAGATATCTATAATTTCAAAACCGATATTTTCTCCCTCTCTATCACAATCTGTCCACACGATAAGGCCTTGACAGGATCTGATTTCCCTCTCTAGAGTTTTCTTTATCTTTTCCGAATCCTCCTTGCAGATTTTCTTAATAGGGGCGTCAAAGAGCTGATGAGGATCACAGTTTTGCCAGCCTTTGTAACCACCAGTGAATGCATAGTTGAGGATGTGTCCTGAGACAGAGGTCATCACCATTTTGGCACTTTTTCCTTTCACATTTGCATTAAACTCGAAAATCTTATTATAGACGGAAAGTCCTTCACGCTATAAATTTGAACATTTTCATGGACGTTTTCAATTAATAATACAAGCACTAAGAACACTTTTTCAGATTACAAACCCTGACGGCAGATCCATTGGACAACAGTCCTGATATCGTCTTTGCCGCATCTGGTTTCTCTGCAACATTCAAGAATTTCATTTCGCTGTATACATTTGAACAATATCTTCTCAGAAGAGTGAATAGTATTGAGTTTCTCCACATTTCATGGTAAATAAATAAAAATTGCTCAAATCGGCGTCCTCCCCAGATGACTTATCCGCAAAAACGCCAAAAACGAAATCATAACAAACCTGAAGTTTGCCGCCGTGAAGATTCGGAATGCTAAAATAATTTCGAAAATCGATTCAAAGAATCGAATTCTAAATGATTTTTCCATTAATTTCTCTTTCTATTAACACTAAAATATTAAGAAAAGAGCTCAAGTATGGGGTGAAAGTTTTCTTTTGACAATTTGATTCGCAGCACAAATGTAACTCAGTTTGCCGCAGTCTTTGCTTCAACCGCACGATCTGCTTTGCTTTGCGCTTTAGCTTCAACCGCAGCTGTGCACCATTGTAACTCCGTCCTTTAGTTCTGGGATTTCTCGTCGCCACTAGTACCGTCTGACAATTATTTGACGTCTCCAAATCAGAGTTTATGGATTTCGTTAGCTGTAGATAATACAAATTGGACCAAATAAAAAAGCCTGCAGTAATAATGGAGGTAATATAATAGTTCAATCTTGCGCGGTGATAGCAAACAATTCCATTGGTGCTAGCTCATATTTTGAAAAGCTCTTTGCTGTGGTGACACATCACCCACCGCCTTACCGCAACGGTCTACAAACAAAATTACAGATAAGGATTTTAAATGTTGCTCAAATTACAGAAATTATTGCTGGCTTGTGTGCTAATTAAATTAGCGAGTGGTTTTTACGTACCTGGCGTAGCACCAGTTGAGTTCTCAAAGGGACAAAAGATCGATGTCAAAGCAGTCAAGATGACCAGCAGCAGGACGCAGTTGCCCTACGATTATTACTCGTTACAGTTTTGCCGGCCAAAAAATGGGACTATATACAAGACAGAGAACCTTGGGGAAGTATTGAGAGGGGATCGCATCGTCAACACACCGTACGAGGTTAGGATGGCGGAGAATATTAACTGTAAGCTGCTGTGCAATAAAAAGGACCAACCAATGAACTGGGATAGAGAACGATCTGCGAAGGTTGCAGAGCGAATAGAACACGAATACTTTGTGCATCTGTAAGTAACTTACCTTTAATGAGCCACTTATCGTCCCCCTGCTTTTACCAGACTGGTGGATAACTTACCAGTTGCTACACGAATAGTGAACCCCGATACGATGGAGTTGCACTTCGAGCACGGCTACAGACTGGGTCAGGTGGACGGAAGTAATGTGTACATCAACAACCACCTGAAATTCATTCTCTCGTACCACAAACATGCCAAGTAAGACCAATTGTGTTGGAAAAGGCGTTCCTTAGCAGATTCTTTGCAGGGACAAATACCGTGTTGTAGGGTTCCAAGTTGAGACATTGTCAGTGAACTACAAGGAGATCAAATTCGAGGGAGACACGTGTAACTTCCCAGATAATCCACGTCCGCAGCAGGTATAATTTTCTTAGTTTGTGGTAGGTACAGACCCCTTCAAATTCTCCTCAGGTTAACAGAAATGCAGACACGCAGCTCTACTTCACTTATTCGGTCGAGTGGAGAGCATCGGACGTGAGTTGGGCATCCCGTTGGGATATCTACCTTGGAATGAACGAAGTGCAGATCCATTGGTTTAGTATCATAAATTCCCTGGTGGTGGTGTTCTTCCTGTCAGGTGATGAGTAGGATCATTGTTTCATCTCTCTGACTAATTGAGTTGTCTTAGGCATTTTAACCATGATTATGATTCGTACACTCCGGCGCGACATAGCCAGGTACAATACCGACGACAGCATAGAGGACACACTGGAAGAAACCGGATGGAAACTGGTGCATGGTGATGTATTTCGTCCCCCACGCAATCCGCGACTATTCGCAGCAGTCATAGGCAGCGGAATTCAGATATTTTTTATGGCTCTTATCACCATTTGTAGGTCGTGTCGTTTTTAGTTTACAGCTTCACTAGATAATTCCTTTGTAGTCTTTGCCATGCTTGGAATGTTATCGCCGTCGTCCCGAGGGGCTCTAATGACTTCAGGGATATTTTTGTACGTGTTTATGGGTTTGATTGCAGGTTACTTCTCAGCGAGGTTGTACAAAACCATGAAGGGCCGGCAGTGGAAGAAAGCAGCCTTCTTGACAGCAACACTGTACCCCGGAGTCGTGTTTGGGTGGGTTTCCCAGGAGTATATTTCAGATCCTTTATTAAAGGGGAATGTACGATCCTTTCAGGACTTGTTTCTTCTTAAACTTCTTCATTTGGGATAAACACTCTAGCGGAGCCGTTCCATTCAGCACGATGATCTCACTGCTTTGCCTGTGGTTCGGTATTTCTTTGCCGCTAGTATACTTGGGGTATTATTTTGGATATAGGAAGCAGCCGTATCAACATCCCGTCAGGACTAACATGATCCCGAGACAGGTGCCAGCGCAGCAATGGTACATGAATCTCATGCTCAGGTAAGTCGGAGTTCGCGGAGTTGACGCACAGACATCTCACGACACATTTCAGCACACTTATGGCTGGCATTCTCCCCTTTGGAGCAGTCTTCATAGAACTGTTCTTCATATTCACCGCCATCTGGCAGAATCAGTTTTACTACCTTTTTGGGTTCTTATTCCTGGTCTTCTGTATTCTGGTGGTTAGCTGCGCACAAATCTCCATCGTAATGACTTATTTTCAGTTGTGTGGAGAGGTAAGCAATTGTAGCACATCTAGTGGCGTTCATTAAATTGGTTTCATCTGCAGGACTATCGCTGGTGGTGGCGCAGCTTTATTGTGTCCGGCGGCTCAGCAGCCTTCGTACTTTTCTACAGCATATTCTATTTCTTTACTAAACTTGAAATCACAGAATTCATCCCAACACTCCTGTACTTGGGATATACTGGTAATTCCGCACAGATGTTTGGTGATATGCGCACAAATTTAACGCCCGTTTCCTCATTGTTAGGTCTCATGGTCATCACATTCTGGCTGTTAACCGGAACAATAGGTTTCTTTGCTGCCTACAGTTTTATACGGAAAATTTACGGCGCTGTAAAGATTGACTAATGAAGCGCTCGCAAAGTTCCACCTCCATTTCTGACTGTTGCATTAACAATTTATTTATTATTCGCTACTTTACTTTAGTTAGATCCACTTGCAGCTGTAGGTGAAATGAATTTCTCCCAGAACAAGTTATTTTTAGGCTTTATACACTGCGGCGCCGCTTATATTTGGTCTGGACGAGAGAGAGGCCCAGGGTCAATCTGTACAGTGGTGTGATTAATTTCAATTATCCGACGATATTTCTTTTGTGCGAAGTATGACTTGATTGTTTCCGACGACTTTTAACATATTTTTTACTGTAAGTTAATACGAATTAAAAATGAATTATTGTGTAAGAGAATTTGTTTTTTGTTTTGTTTTGTTTTTTCTTTGAATTACTGAGTTGTAGGAGTAGGAGGAGGAAATTGATCTGGCGAGGAGTAGACTGAGAAAACCCCACTATAACTTACGAAAATATTTATTTTATATATTTTTTTCTATAAATTACTTCTCTTATAATTTTACAGCAATATTCATCTTACACAAGTTACTAAACATGAATCTTTTGTCAATAAGAATTTATCACAGCCTTTGCGATTACTAGTTACACCTATTTCTGATAATGCTTGGATAAACGAGTGGGTATGGTACGCCTTATCCGATCGCGAAATTACTCCTCTTCTTCTTCTTATTCTTCGAAACATTATACAAATTTACAAAATAAATTAAAAAAGTAAAATAAAAGAAACGCTATTAAAGTCTTCGATTTCTTTTTGCAAAATGTAAGGCCCCATCCGTCAATATGTAAAATTTAATTAGCAAAATTCAGCTGAGGACTAACGAAAGTACTCTCAGCCGGGCACAGGTGAAAGGAAATTAGCAAATATACAATTAGCGGTACTCCACAATCCATGCTATCTACTATCTACAGTTTTATTTAAAATGTGATCCTGTTTTAAAGCACTTCTCGCGATTCCAAAAACGAACCGATCTACTTTATTTGAGTTCCATTCGGAACAAGTAATCAGGCGATGGTGGTCACAACCTGATTCTTAGCCCCAATATCGGTGATTCTACAAAAAAAAACTTTTCTTTTTAATGGAACAGTTCCTGCTAATTCGATGATATTTTATGTATAAAAGCAAAATGAATTTTTGTAAATAACTAAAGCACACAACCAATTTATAATAAAAACAAAGAAAAAACATTAAAATTTTCTAAATTTAAAAATAGCGAAAAAATGTGGTTTATATTGCCAGAATGCTTCGTGCTGATATTTGGTATCAATTGATATAACGGTAAAATCATTTACTAAGTAATAACAGAAGGACTAATCAGTTCCTAAGACATGCAATGTACTTGGGAGTTTCTACCTAGCGATATCTCTCCCGATACCGCTCATCTTCCTCACTCAATCCATACTTTAATATTATAAATGCGAAAGTAACTCTGTCTGTCTGTTACACTTTTACGCCTAAACCGCTGAACCGATTTTGATGAAATTTGGTACAGAGATAGATTAGACCTTGGAGAAGGACATAGGCTACCTTTTGTCGCTAAAAAAAAGGCTTGAAGGGGTTGAAATAGGAGATGAAAGTTTGTATGGGAGTCCATACTATGGACTATGCTTACTACATGTATCGGAGAGATGTACATGATAAGGAAATGCACCCCGAGCAAAACCTTCTAAACTACAAGCCATGAACTGGCCTTGAGCAAGAATATTGAACTCGTTTTTTATGAACGCTTTAAGATATCAGGAAGTGGTCCGTTGAATTTATAGGACCACTTTCTACTATCTTA
>QYTT01095522.1:16823-33658 GCA_006980735.1 Dasypogon diadema
CTCGTTTTTTATGAACGCTTTAAGATATCAGGAAGTGGTCCGTTGAATTTATAGGACCACTTTCTACTATCTTAAAGCGTTCATAAAAAAAGAGTTCAATATTCTTGCTCAAAGCCAGTTCATGGCTTGTAGTTTAGAAAGTTTTGACCCCGAGACATGTGTGGAAAGACGGAATACTTAAACATTTGCCATCTAAACATATACGCGTCGCGAGCACGGAACTCGCCATGCGTCATACACAATGTACGCGGCGAGTGTGGCTTGTCGGCGGCGCGGGGTAGCGCAGTTGGGGAAGCATCACTAAGTATGGCTACTCGAACCGGCAGATACGTTAGGTCAGACGAGTGTGTCGCACGTATGCGAATATTAAAATTTTGCGCTGCAACGATTTCGATTTATTGACAGGATTTTTTGCTTTCGTTAATGCTCTTCGGTAAAATACAATAGTTTTGTTTAATATAAAGTTCTTCCAGTTTTTTGGTAGGTATTTTGTTTATTTTTTATTATTTCGTTTCGATGTATTATTTATGCTTCTGATATGCCTCGCAAACGCAAATCTAATCTAGCGCGTAGTTCTAGCAGAGCTCAAAAGATAGAAAAACAAAAAACGTAGTTTATAAAAATGTATTAAAATAAGATATTTACAGTAAATCATAGCAGTTTGCAGTTTGTTTGTATTTGTATTATTTGCAACATTAGTATCCTAAAAATAAAAAAGGCTGCTCAAAAGTAACTATTCCACGCGGACGAAGTCGCGGGCAAAAGCTAGTAATCTAATAAACGCTTACTTATCTTGGCAGAGGCAGTATTGGGCATTAATCGATTTAATTGAATATTCGCGAATTCAACTAAGTTAGTCGTAATTCATTCCGTTCTGTTAATCGCTGCCGTTCGAATACAAACGTCTTTGTTGATAGGTTTTATCATCAACGACTATCGATTTATATGCAATAGTTTACAAACGTGTTATTTAGTCTACGACATGAACATCGATCATTGTAATTTCGACAATATAATTAGAAGCATATAAGAAATTCGTTTTACACCTTTCGGCTTGTGACTGGTAATGGGCACTATCGAATATTTTCAACTACTGATAATTAGTAAGTAACTGATTAGCTTAATTTAAACTATCGTAAAATTCTCTCTTATTAAAACCGTTTTATTACTATTTCTGTTCAGTAACTAAATGAATGTTAATTCTTTATTTGTTTATTAAGCGAATGAAATTTTCTTCTTTGATAATTACTACTTCTGTTCAGTAGAGTCAAATTCTATACTTCGTTCATTATTAGAATGAATGTCGGTATACGTCTCAAATGAAAGGGTACTCCGCGGTAGGTACAATAAAATGTAGTAGTTGCAGGGCGAAGATATATTCAAAGACGCAATTGAAAGGCAAAAAGGCAAATATCATGGGAATTAGAGGAGGTAGCTATATGTGTATGGTTTCAAATAAATGGGGACTATGTGTTTTATGCAACAATCCAAATAAGCTACCAGCCTTCTTTACCTTTAAATTAAACATCTCCTCACCATTCAACTACTACATTTTATTTGACTACTGCGTAAGGAATGTAGTCACCCCTTTGAGAGGTATTGTTCTGCTGGTCCTTTTGAAAACACGAGTCGTATAAATGTTTGAGAAGAAAAATGCGTCCATCTAAATTTTACTTATTTGGACGCACGTAGTTTCGTGCTCTTCAATTGAAGGCCTTGCAGCAAGAGTGAGGCAGATCCATTTTTAACAATTTTTCGTCATAAAGGTAGAAATAAGCATGGCCTGTTTTACCTAAATGGATGCAAAAATTATATGCCCAGAGTTGACGTTTTTAGAACGCTTGGCACAGGAAGATCGTGTTGAAAATCGAATGTTAAAACTTCAACGTCCTCGTTCGTTTTTGCAATTTTAGCCTTGCTTTTCAAATTGGTGAAAAAAGTCGCAGCTTCGCTCAAATTCTGCTATAGTTCACCTATTTTTGGTCGAATCTGTATCCAGATTACACCAAACGATGGAAAACTGTGAAAGGTAGATCTGTCCCCTTCTTGCTGCAAGGTCCTCAATTGTATTCGAAAAACTCTTTTAAACTGCACTGAACAAATTGCATTTATAATCATTATACGTGCTTTCGAATGAAGATTACGATTAATAATCGCGAATTACTTATTGCTGTGGACCGGAAGTTGGGAAAAGATCATTCACACTGGTTAGTCTTTCTGTTATTACTTGGCCGATGATAGAATATTCTCTGTGGGTGCAAAGGCCGCATTTTGTTGCAATATGAGACTTGCAATAACAAAGTGGACCATCTCCTACTCCTGGATAAAACGAAAATGTAAAGAAAGTACCCCGGAAATTTTTTTTTATGCGTACGTATCCACGTAATCGCATAAAAGCACGAAATCGCGTAAAAAGACCGCAAAAAAGCAAGTAATCGTGTGTAAAAAACGCCGTAAAGGCAAGTAAACCGCGAAGCGTAAGTTGCATAGAGAAAATTATCTTTCAGAATTCTTGGTAGCGACCATGTACAGTGTTGTGTTAATGTACGACGCTTTAGGCAAGAGTTTGTTTATTTTTCGAACGCATAGCTAAAAAATAAAACATCGGCTTATTAGACAGAACTACACGTCTTTGAAAGAACTTTCGGAATTAATAACAAAAATCCATTCATTAAAAACATATCCATATAAAACAACAAATCTACGAAATGTATAGAAATCTATCTATAGAGTAATATCATCGACCAAGTAATAACAGAAAGACTGTTCAACTCCTAAGGCAAACAGTGATCGCTTTTTCACGAATTTTTGCCCATCAATGCCTCGCCTGACACTTCCCGTCTCCCTCACTCTGTACTGCAAGTAATAAATACTTCACAGTCTACAGCTCACGGGCGAGGTATCGCTGGGCCAAAAGTACAGAAGAAGCGTTCATGGTCTGCCTAAGGAGCTGACTAATCTTTAGAAAGTTCACCGCCGCAATTAGTTGAAAAGCTTTCGAGAGAAAAATAAATGTATAAACACATTTGGTACGAGAAAGCTTACCCAGCAGAAAATCAGGTAAAATACTGCTCTTAGAAATGCTTACCGAATTTACGAATATTTCACAATTCTTAATTTAAAACGAGGAAAAACATTACTTGGTTCAGAATGCTCACTAGAAGGAATTACTTATTTTCACTAAACGGTGAGCCTATTCTAGAATGTAGATCTTGGAAATGTGCATGCCAGCTTGATTCGCGTCAAATGTAGACTAATTCTCCTTCAATTATTTCTACTTTATCTTTTTTGAAGTTAAAAAAAATAAGATTTCTTAACAGAATAATATTAACAACACGAATTAACATACATTCATTAAAATTATGTTTTAGTTAATTAATTTTTACATTCTGTTCGAAAGAAATAGAAAATTGTTTAGAATTAAAATCTGAAGTGCCGAAAGTTTTTTTTCGGACAAGGGTGCATTTAATTCGGACAAAGTTTCAATTCATTCGAGTTGTATTTAATGAGAGAGGACTTGCATTTAATTCGAAAATTATATAAATATTTCTTGCCCCCTAAATATTTTAGGCTATAATCAATCATTGGGTGCATTCATAACAATAAGCGGCTTTTAGCGGCTAGCCAACATTTTCGGCTTACTTGTTATGAACGCAAGAACTAACTCATCCGCTAACTTAGCCTTTGTCAAAGTTCTTCAGCCCAAGAATTTGAGGCTAATTAAGCCACTGAGCTTAAGCCTATCAGCTTATCTATTAGTCTAGGCTGACAGCGGCTACGAGTTATGAATGCACCCATTGTGTGGTACGGACCTCTATGACAGATTTATTTCTATTATCGGGTAGCTCAAAAGATAAAAAAAGAGCCTGTGAAATTCATTAATTTGGCCATCACTAATTCACGTATTGAGTTTCTTGTCGACCAAAAATCACTAGGTTGACAAGAATATAAAGATTATTTCTTATCCTGCAAAATGCAGAATAATGAAGAGTTTCCAACACCTTATGACAAAAAAATTAAGGGACCCACAGCGTCTTAAGATCCATTTCCACTTTGTCCCACCGTTGGTTTTAAATGCTGACACGGACAGGCTTTTACAGGGCGTAAAGTTGATGACCCCCGCTAAATCTTGATGAGCTGATAGCTGGATGGCGTAACAAGTCACAACGACCTTGTTTCTAGTCACGGTTTGTTTGTTTTTATTACTTTCAGAATTCATTTATCTAGCCATTTTGTTATTGTTTTTATTTACTTTCAGTCAATGTCTTAAATTTTCGTGTTCATATTACCGTTTAATTTGCTATAATCATGTGGTGCTGTCAAGTTTATCAGTACTTTCTTATCTTTGATAATGGTTAATTCTAATTTATGTGCTTTCAAGCCTGATTACGTGATATATACGCGAGGGTTGTTACATATTTTATCAACAACAACATAATGGACTTAAAATTTTGTCGTTTCACTGCATAATTTGTTATTTGGTATTTGAATATTAGAATCTAGGCTAGAACATTATGTTGATGGTAATTTAATTTTATTTCCCAGCTGTAAAATCTCTTCAGACGGCCGAATTAATAGGACTGGCGAAACAGACAGTGTTTTCGAAGTAGAGATATGTCGAAATTTTCAATTCGAAAAATCGAACCCATTACAATAATTTCAAAATGTGGGAAGTTCATAAAAGTTTTCATTATCAAGTTCGCAAGAAATCAAAACGCGAATCAAACAAATCCTCCTTCAAATCAGAAACGTCTAATATCTTAAATTGTTTATGACACTTTGAACCTTGTTGGAGTCGGAAAAAGAACTGTTTTTGATATAACAGTTCAAGATTTTTTTGTTAGATATTTTGAAAACGTGTTAAAAAGAATATCTACTAATTAATCCAAAAATGAATGGCGTCGCCGTAGTCAAAAACACTTCATGTGTGATTCATCTCAAGATAAATTGTCAAAATTTACTTAATACTACATCAGATCAAAGAGAATCCGGAGCATTATGGCAATATTTGTAGCAAATAAAACACTTCAACAAAATGAACGAAAATGAAATGTGAATGACCTCAAGTTCGCAGCAAACAGTTGTGGCTTTACCTATATATGGACGACGCAGACGTTGACCTTGACCAAGAGACTAGTAAATCCTCACCTCTTCTTCTTGCTTTTCTACTTTGCAGGAGTACCCTTGTACTATCCTCAGGGAACAGGGAGGTTTGTACTACTCGGAATACTAGTCTGAAATAGAGAATTTGACCTTGGAATTCTCAAAAGTCACCACCTTCACCAAAATTTACCTTGGTAAAATACTGATCACAGCAGTCAAGACTATTATAAGCCAATGAACGGGCGATGACATACATCTGAATATTACCCAATAGCTCGACGGCAATCCTAAACAGGAAACACACATTGAATTGTAGATTATCGAGAAAATGTAGAAAGCCGCCAGGCTAAAAATAATAGAAAGTACGTGGAGAATCGTCTGGAAGCAGAGGATAAATGAGTCAAAAGTTCCATAAACGCACGAAGAACTTACCCATGACCTGATTTCAATGGCGCCATGAATTAGCATCGTCACCAAGCATGAAGTTGTGATTGTCGTTCCAAACTCCCAAATTCCAACGTCTGAGTCCCAATAGGCTGCTTCGGCTACAAAGTAAATAACTAAACTTTGGAACAGAGCATCTAGCATGACGACCCAAAATGTATGAGGTTTGTACGCCAACCCTAGCCTTCCCTAAAAATAGGGGAGAAATTCCGTTGTTTACCATCTTCACTATTCCCCTGACATCATTTTGACTCACGTGTCTGTATAAATACGGATTTGATAGCAAAAGGTCTTCTGGCACGGTTTTGTCGTAAACGCCAATGGCGAGCGGCGGCAGAGACGTGAAGAATAAATTGTAGAGCATAAGGTACATCTGGTCGATCATCACAGCCCCAGAGAAACCACAGTAAAGCTGATACCAAAAAATTAAGAACACAAATGCCTGTAAAACAACATGCTTAGATTGAGAAGATGTCCTAATTTACGATTTGTTACCGCATTTTTGTAGAAAAAGAATAAAATCATCCTAGCCAGCCGATCGTAGCACCAATAGCCGTGAGAAAGCAAAAGCCTTTCTAAGAGTCTAAAGCGCGCTAAAGTAAAGTCCGCCGCCATAACAGCTTGCATTCCCTCTTGTCCCGATATCCCCACGCCGACATCGGCCATCTAAAATACTTAGGACCTAGAAGGGCATCTTATTTTAATTCCATTGTACTTACCTGGATCATGGACACGTCATTGGCTCCATCCCCTATAGCCAGGGTGCTGATGTGAAGTTCTTCCTTAACGACCTTGACTAAGAACGCTTTTTGTAGAGGCGTTGATCGGCAACAAAGTACGGAGACGCAGTATTTGGTTAGTCTTAAAAATGGCTTCGTCAAGTTCGACCTGCAAAACACTGTCTTTTAGAACTAAAAAAAATCATGTGAATAGCAGGCCCATATTATTCTATGCTGCCTTTGATTTAGAAACTGCGGCCGTGAATCCCCGCGTATTGGAATGTGCACAAAAATTCGATACAATACAAAAGAAATGATTGACTCACCTTAAATCTAAAATAAAAGTCAATGTCTTGCCATCGACGACTAGAGCACGTGGCTTGGTCCGAGTTCTATAGCCTCCCTCGTCGCTTTGTTGCTTCTCAATCTCAGATAAATAACACATAATCGCAGATTCTGCTGCATCACGCGACCTCGCTGTTAGTCTGAAATATAACATTCCATTAAATTGGCAAACCTAAAATGACCGCTTTTCTGCATTACCTTAAGAGCTCCATTTGGGAATTAAACAGCTTTGCTGAATAGGCTACATTAATGGCAGTTTCTGGCTTATCCCCAGTGAGAACCCATATTGCTATGCCTGCAAATGTAAAAAGAGATGGTAAAGTTTCATTGATATCGACGGTTGCTTTCTGAAAACTATAATAGGCACCTGCTGATAAGAGAGATGCTATTGCCTCTGGTACACCTTCCTGAAGACGATCTTCTATTCCAGTGGCTCCCAGCAAGGTTAAATTACTCTCAAGTTTGGCAAAAGATTCTCTAAGTCTTTTTTCTCTATTTTCCAGGGACATTTCAATTTCTTGGTGTCTAGCCCACCATTCAGTGTATTCCGCGGGGCTCAGCATACGCTTCGCCATGACTAGAATTCGCAACCCTTCTCGGGCGTATAGATCTAACTGCTGCTGTGTCTTTTCTCTGAGAAGCCCTTTAAAATTTAGAAATATTATAGTACAAATTTGTATTTTATGGTCATAGTAGTAATTTACCTTCTGTTGAATCTGGAGAGCAGCGGGCTAGAGCTGGCATTACGGAACTATCTGCTCCTTTCGTGTACAGAATAATCTCTTGAGATCCAGTTCTTCTAACAACTATCGACATGCACTTCCTGCTCGAATCGAACGGCAGGATTTTCAGAACCTCGTATTCCACAATACCGTGACCAGGAACGTTAACAAGGATGTGATTTGGGCTACGATTGATAAGACAACAGTCGTAGCTGTACGCAGCGTTAACAAGAGCGAGTTCATCTGGACTTTCGGCCTCGTAAATTGGGCGACCGTCCGACAACAAGAAGTCACGTGAAGAATGAGATCTGCAGAAAAAAGGGTTTACTAACTTTAGAAATCAAATGTAAAATCAAGTGCTCACTTCAACTTGTTGGCCACTCGCTTTGCTTGTCCTCTTGCATTCAGAAATGACGTTAAGCTATTTATCTTTGAATTTATTATAGTTTTGGCCCTACCACTGGGCGAGGCACTGTTTGAGAGTGATTTTATCTTCATTGGCGGACTCTCTGAAGGTGGAGTGGACTCCGCTGAACTACTAATAGGTGACAGAGATGATACGTGGTTTTGCTTTGGCAAGGTAAAAGACAAGTTAGGCGGCGGTGATGGAGTAACGGAACGAGATTCCGCAAGACGCGTGTAGCGATCCCCAACGGCGTTTGCGTTTGGTCCCCCATTGGCAATGGTTACGTTTCTAGCTGACTCAAATGATTTCGACGTGCTGAGCTGAGGTGTTGTTTCGTCCTGCTGCTGCACTTCAATCACACCACTGGCGTTCATCATGTCACGGTGCGGGGTAGCACTCACAACGACAGTATTACAAATCGCCAAAACAATTAGAAATTCTTGGATCCTTTGTGCGTTCTGAGAGAAATATTGACCAGTCATTAATTGAGCCATGTCATCCGTGAGCTTGATATTTGCAATGAGTGGTGGTGCTGGAGTGCCGGGCTTCGAGTACTCGCTCTCAGATTCTGTTGGCGGGTGATTATAGTCGATTCCGTTTACGGTGCATCGTCTGAAGATCATTTTGTTTTCAGTTAGGGTGCCCGTTTTATCAGAGAATATGTGTTGAACCTGACAAAATCATGCAAAACCTTAAGTAGAAAATCATGGTTCTTTTTATGACAACCCACCTGTCCCAACTCCTCAGTAATATTCATAGCTCTGCACTCAGTCTTTTTATTGGTTTGGTGGTCGAACAAGTCTACGTTGTTGTGAATGTGATAGACTTGGAGAATCTTACAAAATTCTATCGTTACGTACAAGGACAAAGGAATCATAACCTGTAGGGAAAATAAGATTTGCGTAAAAATCTAACGTTAGAAAAAATTTCTTGTGTATTACTTGTAAGATAATTATATACGTCCAAAATGTCAGAAGACCCTCATAACTCGGATCAACTTCAAAAGGCAGGTAAGGAACTGGAAATTCTTTAAACGTGCTAAGCCACATTTTACAACCAACAGCACCAATCACGCATAGGATTAGCAGAATTATCACACACCTGGCAACGAAAAAATAGTAAAGGGAATTTTTTTTATGGATGAAATTAATTGCTACCCACCATATCACATCTATGTTCATTTGTTGCTCTAATTGGGAGCGCTTGTACCTAGGGCCGCTGTTATTTAACATTGCTTTGGTTTCATGGCCAGCGTAAACAACTATCCCCTCTATAAAATCCGTATTCTGTATAACAAAAATAAACTGTTATAATTTTGTATTAAACGTGTTTAGGTGCAAAAATATTTATTTAAACAGACTGCTTATCGTGTATTAGTGGGAGCGTAATTTACCTTTTATACGAAATTGGAAGTATAATTCTGTGAATTATAGTTGTTGAGTAGTGGTAATATACTTCAGAACTTTGGAATGTCAATCCATTGAAACTTTATAAAAAAATCAAAACACTTTTCCATGATTAATACTTGTTCACGCCTTCGTAGGTCCTACAAGGCTTGTAAATTTAAGAACAGTTACTCTGAAAGCTGCAAAATGCTTCCGTGCAAAGTAAACCAACACGGGCAATGTTCAACGCATTTACAATACAATAAATCCATGATACCATGATCGATAACGAAATCAAATATACGGAAGTATAGACAATTATTTTGACCAAAAAATGAAATGAATCCTTGGTTATTATCCTGTGATATTTTGAGGAGTTATAAGGATTTTAAATATTAAATATTGAGTTTCCTTTTAAGCCTAGAAGGCGGGGATGGTTAGAGTTTGGAACGCCTTTCTCGTCCAGTGAGCAAATTCCTCAGTGTTACATTTTATAATTTGACTAGTTTTTATATCTACTTTTCTTTTTCGTTTCTCTTTTTCTATCTTCCTCTTCTAATCGATTTAATTTTCTTTTATTATTCTCTTAGTAATTTCTTTTTTCTATAGATTTATGTTCCAATGATTAATATGATACTTTATTTTAAATAAATTTTACTACGATTGTAAATCTTGTTGAGTTTTTACCCATAAATAAGTTACTATTACTAAATTTGTTAGACGGGTATTAAATTCTTACAAAATGTTTACGCTTAAATGGTAAAGTGACCGACACTCACATCCTAGTGACAACCAAATGAAATATTTTATAAAATTTCTCACTTAAAACTCCCTCAAGTCATGAAAAATGCACGAAAATATGACACACCTCAACCGTCTACCTCTGTATTTACTCCTCCTGCTTAACAAGCATTTTTGTCAAGGTCACGGCTTTTTATTCAGTCTGTCGTAGGATGGTCAGTTTTCTATACTAACAACTAAAACGTCATAAAGGACGGAACAGCAGAGTTAGGTCGATAATGGTCTCAACACACGCAGACTTCTTTCGTCGTATAATTCACTATAATTTTAATTTGTCCTCTTCCCACTTACTCCTCTTCCAGTTATTTTAAAATATGAAAAAAGACCGTGAGAGATCCGGCTTACCTTGAGTCTGCTTTCCCTCAAAAGAAGACTTTCCGTGGAAAGCGGAACTCGTTCTCCAGATGGATGAATTAGGGCACCATGGAATCGGTATATTTTTGTTGTGGGAGCATCCACTTCGACATGGCTATGGAATTTGCTTGGAGTAAATATGTGCTGTTTTTCAGCAAAACCACGGACAACCTAGTGAAAGAAAGATTCCATTAACATTTGTCTGCAACACAAGCAATTTGGAGCACGGGAGCACCGTTTCCTGGTTTCCATTGAAGAAAACTAAGAAAAGCTGTACTACTGCCGCGGCTACCAATAAAACAATTGTAATTTACCTCACGTCTCTTAAGGTTCGTCTCGCCATCCAAATCACAAGTGTCAATGTAGCAGGCCCCATGTGGGTCACTTGTTCTCAACAGAAGTATGTCAGCTGGCACTGTCTCGTTGTTGGACAAATGGATCAGGTCTCCGACACGTACATCTTGCCACAGAACCTTCTTGTAGCGCTCTGATTCACTGTAACAGAGGGAAAGGGTTAACAAAATGAAAATATTCGATACCGTTGAAGGTGTTATATGATACAAAACTTTTTCATGCAGCTAACGGAATACGGCAACAACAGCTGTGGAAATTTAAGATCTAATTTCAGAGAACATTTGGATTATGCTAAATTTTCAAACACTTAGTAAAGGGCTTTATGTTCTGCTAGCGCATTTTTTTTTTTTGTTACAAGAGGAAGAACTAAAAACAATTAAAGAATTCAGATCGTAGTCCAATGATTTTCATATTAACGCCATCGATTGTCTGCAGAATAAGAAACCTTTGTTTACGATGTATCATTATCATGCTCATCACACTTTTCACGTTTGGCAAAAGTGCGATTTAGTAAACAGTAATACCACGCGGTGTTGATATTCGGCTTTAACCGATACAATCACGTGATACAGTTCAAGATAAAAGTGCAGATCCATAAGTCAGCTACTGAGAATTTGGTGTGAGGGGAGTTTGGTTGATGTTGAAGGTAATCGGCAAGCACACGCAGCCACAACGAAGCACTGAACTCAGAAGGTCAAGAAACCTCAGCCAAAAATATTCGCACGATAATCCACTACTTCACCTCTCTCCGAATCTATTCCGGTATTGTTGGTAATTCAGCGGAATTTATTAGCTTTACAACTTCTTGGAACATGGTGATTGACATCCATTTAGCGTTCATTTGCCCTCAGAAGCAGAATAAAGGGGTAAGCCCATAGCCCTAAGCGGAAGCACCTAAAGTGGACTACTAATGTTGTTTGCCCAATTACTCTTTTGACCTATTGGAGTAGAATACAATTATGAATCGCCTTCAAATTAAGCTCTTAATGGATTGAAGTAGCCTAGAGCTCTAGTTAGGGATTTGAGGGGACAAAGTGTATTTAATGAATTCGTACTAATTTCTCTCCTCAGTTCTTTCACTTTCAATTGACGGACTCGGGTAAATTAATGAAAATTTTGAGAATTGTTTGCAAGGTGTCGTGATCCCGTGCGTTTTTCTATTTTTATTTGGGGAAGTCACGCTTCGCACATTGGCACCACCTGTTGTTATTTCTCGAATGGCTTTGGCGCAACTTTTTAGAGGCCATTATTCATTCTAGATTGTTCTGAAAGATTTAATTACCTTAAAAAATTCGAAAGTGACACGAGTGATAATTAAATTGCGACAGAAATAAAACCTACCACATTACTTGCGGTATGAACTATCACATGTGGCGTTTTTTAGGGTTGTTTTAAAAATTTTATTGATTTAGAAATGAAGTTATGTATCTGAGATTTTTAAATAATATCACAGTAAGCAAAGCTGTAAAGTTGACTAACCTAAATGTGAGATAAGTTTGAATGGAAGATAGTAACGAATTATAGATGGAATTACAATGACTGCGTTCCGTCTGCTCCGTCCTTTTGATATATATTCCGTCGCATACGTTTCTGTATGATCTGTTCCAATGAATACGTTGCTTATTTTGATATTTTAGTAATTTTAGATGATTTAATCACCTGTCCCAAAACAACGATATAACCATTATTTGGGTGCCAGGCCACAGTGGCTTCTACGGTAACGAGAAGGCGGATGAGTTGGCGCGGGAGGGGGCCGCCTCTGACTCGCCACCCCTCCCAACGGGGGTGTCGACGAAGTACCTTTTGGGACGCATTTGTGAACTGGGCGAACAACCAACATCGTCAGATGTGGGACGTGACCCCACTTGGCGGTACGACCAAGGAACTGTGGGGCCCTCCGAACGCCTGCTTCACATCTAAACTTCTTAGACTAAATAAACCCAGTCTAAAGTTACTCGTTTCTGTCTTGACGGGACACAGTTTCCTAAGGGCACACCAAGACAGGATCGGTCGGTCAGGCGATCCCGACTGCACGGGCTGCGGAGAGGAGGCGGAGACAGTGACGCATTTCTTGTATCATTGTCCGTCACTCTCGACGAAAGGATTCAGGCACCTGGGACACTACTTCCTTGACGAACTGCATCAGGGAGGCGAAAGGGGGTGGGTGTGTATACTGGTTTTTACAAAGTCGACCGGGTAGTTGAATTGCTGATAACATCTGTCCCGCACTCTTAACTTCTCGGGTGGAGGAACAATGGCCAACTAGTGCAGTGATAAAAACTTGGAGGGTAGTGGGATTTGCTTTCCACATTACTTTGATGCTGATGTTGTCTATCCGCTAAGAACATATTTAATGAGACTTTGTCCAAAGTTTATCTTCACAAAATGAAAATTTTAATAAAAGTTTTTCTAGAGCTCGCAGGACCATAGAGAATGCTTTTGGTATTCTTACAGTAAGATGGAGGATACTGAGGCAGACAATGAACATGTCTCCAGAATCAACTGAAAAAGTAGTCAAAGCAGCAACCGTTCTAGATAATTTTGTGAAAATGAAGGATGAATTTTACTGCCCGTCTAATTTTGTAACGAGGGGCTTTGGAGCAGAGCTGTATGTTTTCAATTCTAATTACAGGTACAAATCCAATTCCATGGAATTATAATTGAAATTTTTTTTTTAAATTAACAACCTTGGAATTATAATTGAAAATTTTCTATTAAAATTCCATGGAATTGTAGGGAATGTGAAAATAAATACACAAGTTAAAAAGCAGACATCCATTTTTGCTAGTTTTTGTGCTGGGAATGCTGCTTTCAATGACAATATATGTGTTTAACGACATACCTGTGTTAAAAAAAGGTCAAATAAGAATTAAAGACGAGCGTTCTGTCATCAAGAAGAGCGCCCCATGACAACTCATAATATCATCCCTTTTTCAACCGAGGTGTTATATAAAAAGGTAACAACAAACGAGAGAAAATAGTAAAAATCATAACCAAATATTGAAAGCCGAAAAAGCAAAACTCTTCCTCTTCGATTATTTATTAACACGTTGAGTGCCGTGTCAGTCACCGGTGACTGACATTTAAAAGCTCTCTCACGGCAAAGGCATTTTAATACGTAATTCCCTCACGAAAGCTTTTATGTTAATTGTGGCAGTCAACGTGTTAAGAGATTTTCCTATAGTGAAAAATCAATTCCATTCTTTACAAATTTTTCTGTAAAATATTCGATACCCTGCACTGCACGTAAATTGAATGTCAGTGTGAGGCAAATGCTTGTATAAAAGCCGCGTAATGGCCATGTTTTATTCATAACACGTTAATTGCCTCATATTCAGAGCATCAAATGCAAAGTGGGTGAACCAATCGCTGCCCCATTCATTAAGGCATTTGCCAACAGCCAAGTTAAATTTGAATGTGAACAGTGCAATTAATGCACATTTAATCGCTTCACAAAATGAAGCTCATAATCATTTCGAACTTCCTCACCCTTGAGCACTCCTAAAAGTTAAAAGTATCAGAGAAAAATGCTGGGATCGGCACTAGTTCTGAGAACTTTTCATCTCTCGAAAAAAACTGCAGTTTGTTAACCTGGCGACTTTTACAGCCACCTGGACACCATCTGGAGGCAAATATAATTAAGAAAGTGCTGAGGTCAGATAAACTGAAAACTAGGAAGCCCAATTCTAGTTTCATTTGTTAATCTTGCAGGAGTTAGAGCTACCGGCAAGCTGCCTTAATTAACTGCTTTTCATTAACCATTGTTGTTTTGCTGTGTTTTTGTCGCGAGGAATTTGTTTTGGTGCCGGAGATGCTGGAGACTAATTGGCAGCAATGACAAGACAAAGTCCACCTTGACCGCAACTGACCACAAATCCCAAACATCAAAACATCTTGAGGAAAATTTGCAACACCTGAAAACTGCGTCACAGTAGTCCAGCTTGACTGGCAGCCATGGACAGTAACCCAACCTGCCGATCAGCGAACCTGTTAGGCTAGTTTTTACCTTTCGGATCTTACTGACAATTGATTGGTCGCTCATTACGATACCGTGCAGGATGGTCATCACCAATAGCACCAATCTTAGCAACCATCTATTGCAGAAAGGTAGCTTGGATACAGTTAGGTTGTCGAAGCCGCTACGCTAGGAAACCATATCTGCGACTATTAGGTACATACATGCTCACCAGCTCAATTCAATAGAAAACCGGATCCAGGAATCACGACATGCAGCAGTTCGCTTCCGTAACATATTGCACGGTTGGTGGAGCTCTCCGGAATAGGTGAATGTATGCAGCGGTCCGACTTTACGGTCGGATGGAGAAATTTACACGAAAATCTGGAGTATCACGAGAATTAACCGTTGGCAGATTCACGGAAGAACGTTATCACATTAACGATCCCATATGAAGAAGAAATGGGCTTGGAACTTTTATGGGTTTGCCTACATTGAGTCGATTTAATCCCATATCAATAGCATCTCTAAGTACTGAGCAAATTGCTCTGCGGCGCAGTAATCATGGGCTGCAATGGACCACGTTTGTTAGGTAATTCGCCGACGATGGTATTGACCCACATTGTGCACTTTTGGAGAATGGAACGTGATGAGTGAGAGCCCCACAATGCTGTAAGTGCTAGTGGCAAAAAACCAAGAGGAAATCCATGAATCCGCTGTTTCCTTATCTCACTAGTAAATGGCGTTCAACTCGTGCCCTACCCCTTAGCTGGAGGGAAGATACAAAAGAGGTTGTCCGCAAGATAAGAGATGCAAGCTTAGGCAGATTAGCGCGGAGCTAAATATAGTCGAGAAATGGCCATCAATTATCGGATATCTGCTGATAATAATACAGTGGGATGATTAACGTACTTGCGGTTTACTTTCACTCACATTGAATATCCGTGCGATGAAAATCAAACAACAACAACATTACTGCATTATCATTGCCTTTGGAATCCATTTATTGGCGAATTAAAACGATAAATTCCTATGCCCATTATCATAATCGATCACATATTATGGATGGGATACATTAAGCCTTAAGACACAGATGGCGATAGTGACGAACTAACTCAATTATTTAACTGGTTTGACCATTGATTCCGTTCTAGTCAACCCGGAAATATTAGCAATAAGACCCGCTAAAATTATAAAATCCGATCGCGGAATTCCCGTTTGTTCTAACTTAATTGCGCAAAGCAATCACCTTGGATTGCACACCCACGGCAACGTGTTTTGTTGAGCGACAATTTTATGCTTGTTTCGTAAAAAATGTCAGTAACCCCATCAGCCCACTTACCAAGTCAAGGCCAGAAATTGACATTCTCCAGTGTTACATCATTTGCACCGCTGCTGGGCCAAAGTTTTGACTGGCCTACCGGAGTCAATGTGAGTGGAGCACAGCAAAAACACGGGAGACGATGAAATGCGATCGCATTGAAATGTGTCAACAGAAAATACTTCATGAAATTTGGAGCTCCTCCAAAAATCTATTTTTTCGAGGAGGTGTTGTGCCCCTCATAACCGTGAAGTATCACAAATATGACTCACGGATAAGATGTACAATTACTGGTCACTTCAAGTCCATCTTACTGCCAGAGAAGCACTTAAAATTTCCACACAGTTCTCAATCAAGACGGAGCCCATCAGAGCTCGTTATCTATTACAAAACTCGGGTCCAAAAGGTTAATTGAAATCGTCTCCCAGCTGAATTGGTCTGTCTGTCTTCACGCTCCTCAGATAACGTTTATCGGGGATTTTCCCCCGGGATGCGGTACCACTTAGAGCATTCAATTAGAGAGTTGATATCGCCAAAAGGCACTGTAGTAACTTGACATTAGACGGGGCTATTAAAGGTTGCAACCAAAGCGTGGAGAACTCATTTTGTCGGTGACTAATCGGATTTCATGGGAGGTAAGCGGATAAAAACGCAGAAATTTGCTGAGGGAGCTGCTTTTCTCACCTGAATGCACGTGTATTGGAAAACAATCTGTGTAGGCGAATTAGAGTAGCAGTGCAGCACGTGCTGCAATCTGCGATTAACGCTGTCAGCACCTGAAGTACTTGCTTGCGGGCAAAAGAAAACCACGCGAAAATTTTGCAAAATTTAAGCTCTGGAAGCATTGCTTTAATTGAATTTATCCGGGGAGGGTGTGTGAAAGTACTTTTAAAATCGGTTCCAATTTCACCTGATCTTTTTGAAAG